>PVIC010020146.1:0-29827 GCA_004025085.1 Thryonomys swinderianus | reverse complement strand
TTTAATAAGGAATTCTATAAGGACTTTAGTCAGAGGCAAAAACAACACTTCCAGAGTCAATCACACAAGAAAAAATACTCATGATTTTGAGGTAGGGAAAATTTCCTTGAAAAAACACAAAGAGCACTATAAACAGAAGAAAAGAACTTCTTTATGTGAGTAAAAAGCCAGGCCAGAGTGGGAAAGACATGTCCAGCATGTAAAACTGACACAGGTGCCTATCCGAAGACAAGGGGTGCTGCAAATCCACAGGAAAACAACCCTGTGGTTGCGGGGCAGTGTCTGCAGATACTCTAAAAAGAAGATGCTATGTATACAACCAGATGTGCAGCCTCACTGGTCACAGAAGCATAGAAATTAAACCACAGGGCAACACCAGCACACACTCAACCTGTGACAAATGCAACAGTGCTGGTAAACATGTGAAAGAGCTGGTAGGCCTGGCATGTGCCACACTATGTACTTCGAAGACCCGGCGGCGTGTCTGCTAAGTGGACCCAAGGACTCCACTTCAAGGCATAAACCCACAGACGGGCGCGCTGTGCTCCCACACAGCAGCTCAGCGCACAGCAGCAGCACTGGCAGCTAAGCTGGGGTCCCTGTGGCGGCATTCCGCAACACGTCACTCGGAGAAAGAGAAGAAATTCGATCAATAGTCACATGTAAGAACATGGCTAACTTCACAAATACAAAGAAGCCGGAAACAAGAGAATAGGTTAAGCTGAGGCCACAGAAGGTTCAGACAGCTCATCTACACTTTCAGTGATCAAATGGAGCCGACCTGGGGGGTGCAGGAGGAGGGAGAGGGCAGGAAGAGCATGAGATGACTTAGGGGCTGCTGGTTCTACTTTTTTTTTTATCTGCACGTCAATTATAGGAATCTACCTTCACTGTGAGAAATTTAATGAAGCTGTTAAACTTACAATTGATATACTTTTTGTAGTGAGATATACTCAGTATTTTTTAAAAATGTGCTTTTGCTGGGCGTGGTGGCTCACACCTGTCATCCCAGCACTCGGGAGGCAGAGGCAGGAGGATTGCTGAGTTCCAGGCTTGCCTGGGCTACATAGTGAGCTGAGGGCCAGCCTCAACTACAAAGCGAGACCCTGTCTCAAAAAAAAAAAAAAAAAAAATTTAAAAAATAAAAATGTGCTTTTAATGTTATTTCTGACACCCCAGACACATAGTCACAAATGGCTTGGGTTCCAAATTTATGTATCAAAGCACGGATAAGAACTGCCTGTCCCTACACACCCCATGAAAGCACATCCCCACCCCACCCCCATACGCGCATACACATATACACAATCAGCACAAAATAACTCCTACTGCTAACTGCCCTGTACCAAGTACAAACTCCTGTGAAGACCACTAATGATGAGCTCACAAATTCAAACTACAAAAAAGACAAGGAAAGGATGCCTCATTAGAAAAGGATTAAGACACAACAGAAAGATTCTAGTATCAAGCACTCGTAAAAAGGAAAGAAATGGAGTTAATAGCAATGTAAAATTCAACAGTCAGCAGACAAGTCAATTTCTAGTAGTAGATACCTTGCTGACAAATTATTTAAATGCAGATGGGAGAAAAAAGAACAGTGAAAGCCATGAAAAACACAATACATTTACCTAATAAAAGTTCTACATCCTCTATCACATGAAAAGATTTTAAGATGGAAGAGAGAGACTATTCTGACGGGAAAGTAAGACTCCTCCAATTCAAGAAAAGGGCAAATCCTGAACACAGTAAATCTGCTCCTGCACGCACCACCGTGGAACTGGGCCGCGGCGAGGGGGGCGTGTGAGGAGCAAGAAGGAAGAGCCTGTCGTCGGCCGCCGCCCCGAGCCGCATGCGCTCGTGGCCGGGCTCAGGCACGGTGACCGGTCACGGGGACGCGACAGCTAGCCTGGCAAAGGGGAGGCTGCTTCCGAGAGGCCAGTGACCGCACTGCGACCGAGGAGGGCGATCTCACTGCCGGCTCTTGCCCTCTGCTCCTGGCTGCCGCCATGCAAGCAGCTTCCTCCGCCTAGTCCTTCCATTGAGCTTTCCAGCCTCGGAGGTGGCCATCGAGGGGCTAAAACCAACAGCCAAGATGAAACAATACTTTAAGCTGTGTCAGGTGTTTTTTCCTGACATGATGAAAGTGATTAAGATACCTACAAGGACACAAAATGAGACTAACCAATGTCTCAATCGCAACAACAGTAAAAAGAAATATCATTAAGACTACTGGCTAGGTTTCTGTCACAGCCATCATCTTACTTGGGCATGGCAATCAGCCTGGTCCACTAGGCCAGAAGCCTCACAATGCCTAGGACCGTGCCCTAATCTAACTACTGAGTTAGCTTTCTTGAATCCCTTCCCACACATCAGTTTTTCTCAGACTTGTGACAATTAGTAGGATCTCCCAATTAGTTTACTATCACCCATGTTTTTCATTAAGTCAGTTTACACACATTATTATTATTACGGATCACAAAAAAGTAAACTCCCTAACACGGCATGTCATAGCCCTTTACACTCCGGCCCTCTCCTGGCTCGTTCCCCTGCAGACTGTGCAGACTCCTGGCTGACCGAAGGGCCGCCATCCTGAACTCCCACTTCTGAACCTGTGCATGCTCCCCACCACCACTCTGCATCTCAACACACCCACAGATCCAAACCCACCACATGAAGCGTTACTAAGTTATGTTGAAAAATACAAGTACAATTTAGACTTGGACCTTTCTGAAACCACACAAAGACACAAACTACAAAGACAATTACGCACACAAAGATAATAAACTTCTGAATGTTTTCTGACCTATACAAAAATTTTCGTAATTAAACTATTCCCATAAAGTAAACTGCTTACTCAAGATTGAGACCATCTAAAAATTAAAAAATGAGATTTGGTGACACATCAAAATTTGTTGGAGCCGGGCGTGGTGGCTCACGCCTGTCATCCCAGCACTCGGGAGGCAGAGGCGGAGGATTGCTGAGTTCGAGGCTTGCCTGGGCCACATAGTGAGCTCAGAGCTAGCCTGAACTACAAAGCGAGACCCTGTCTCAAAAAAACAAAACAAAACAAAACAAAAATTTGTTGGAGACTGAAAACATGTTTAATAAAAAGATAATGGATTCAAGAAATAAGGTTTTGAAACTTACTTTTGGATTATTTGTAAAAATCAAGTCCTATAAAAAAATACTGCACAAATGCCGGACGTGGTGGCTCACGCCTGTCATCCCAGCACTCAGGAGGCAGAGACAGGAGGATTGCTGAGTTCACAACGGCTTGCCTGGGCACCATAGTGAGCTCAGGGCCAGCCTGAACTACAAAGCGAGACCCTGTCTCCAAAACGAAAAAAAAAAAGAAAAAAAAAATACTGCACAAACTTTTTAGGATATATGTATGTTACAATAATAAATTAAAAAAGAAAAACCTTAACATCACCATTTTCTAAGGCTCAAATCAAGCTTACCTCTTCTGTAAGCAGATTCTCCTCCTATTTCTGGCTTAATGACAACCAGCTTTAGTTTTACAAATGGATGATTGACAATTTTGCAAGCCAGGCATACAGAACGAGAGCATTTTACATTTTCCTGGAAACACTATAGCCCCATCTCTTTTGCTCTAAATTAGTTTTGTAACTTCTATTAATCCTAAAATATACTATGAACATACAAGATACAAAATAATATTCTAAGACTTACCTGATGAGAAATTTCTACAATTAAACTAAGCCTCCTACAAACTATTTAGGTTTTGATAACAGGATTTTTTGGGTTTGTTTCCTGTTACTAGTGGGTTTGATAACTTACTTAGGAAATATTTTAAGGTATCTGATATCACACTTGCTTTTCCAATAGTGACAGAAACACAAATCTGGTTCCAGAAACAGTCAATTCACTTTTCCTGCAAAAACATGTACCTGAATCATCAGCTAATCTGCTGATTCTTTCCAGAACAGCAACACAATCCCTTTCATCATCGCAGACCTCCCTCAATGTGTCCAGCAAACTCCGAGCCACCATTTGTCTGCACAGAAAAAGAAAATCACATAGTGGTTCAGTGGCATCAAGTTTTAATCAGAATTTAAAAATATAAGACTCCATATGGATTTTAAACTTTTTTTTTTGAGACAGGGTCTCACTTTGTAGTTCAGGCTGGCTCTGAGCTCACTATGGTGCCCAGGAAAATCTCAAACTCAGAGCAATACTCCTGCCTCTGCCTCCCAAGTGCTGGTATTACAGGCGTGAGCCACCATGCATCGCTTTGTGGTGTGTGGTACCAGGGACTGAATTTGGAACCTTGAGCTTGCCAAGCAGACACCGGAACCACTGAGCTAAATCACTGGCTCTAAAGACTCTTTTCCTTTTTTTTGAGACAGGGTCTTGCTTTGTAGTTCAGGCTAGCTCTGAGCTCACTATGTAGCCCAGGCAAGCCTGGAACTCAGCAATCCTCCTGCCTGTGCCTCCCGAGTGCTGGGATTACAGGCGTGACCCACCCCACCCAGCACTGTGGTATGTGGTACTGATTGCTGGTGGGCAGGCGCCGGAACCACTGAGCTAACCCTCCAGCCCAAGACTCTTTTTCTTGTGAAACATATTACAAACTGTAATTTTGGGAGTGAAAGGGAGTAGTACTGACTTTATAGATGAGATTAAATATTACCAATGTGTATTTTATCTTTATCAAACTTTGACTTAGCAAATTTCTAAAGTTACTGAAAATTTACTTCAAAGAGTTATCCTTTGATTATCATAATGGGAACATATATTTATTTTCAATATATAAAATGTTTTCTTTACTAGTGTGAGTTTTGTACAACTACAATAAAACATGTAAAACAGATTTTGATTTTCCAGAAGGTCTGATCCAGCTGTCTGGAGAGCACAGCTGGAGAAACTGCATTAGGAGGAGTGCTGGGCTTGGTCCTGCTGTGGGACTGTGCTCCAAGCACTGCCTGGTACACAGCAGGTACACAACACTGTCTGCTGGAGGAGTCACATTCCCAGTGAGCAGAGTTCATCAACAGCAGAGACAGATCCAGTGGCAAAAAAACCCCAAAAACCAATGTATTTTTTTTTTCCTGTCAAGGAGCAAATACTATAAACATCTAAAATACACATTATGCTCTGATTATTAGCAAAACCTGGCAACTCTGATTGCACATGCTAATACCTACTTCAAGCTGGGTAATTTTATTTTCCCTACTGAAATAAACCAAACCACCCTTCCATTTCTGCATTAATAAAAAGAATATGTACACACCTGTTAAATACGTTCTCACTCGCAGCATACTTGTCCAATCTTCCCAGTGGCGTCAACATTTCATCTTGAGAGACAAAGTCCAGGGCTGAAGGCATAATAATCACATCAGACTCTGAGCTGTAGTCATCCACACCAACTATCAGAGACATCAGAAATACTCCTTATAATACTCTGAAACTCCAGTGCGCCCCTTACCTGTCCGAAGCAGCACAGAGTGTTTCTAGAGTAGAACCAAGAATTCTAAGAGAATCTAACTGACAGCTTAAGGCCTCCTCTCTCCCATATCCACAGCTGCGTGAGGAGCCTCTACAGGCATAAGGGTAGCAACCATGAAAACTCAGAGTAAGGGGAACACTGACCACAGTCTTAGAACTTACATTCTCTGTCAGAACACTAACAACTTGTGAATATACAGAAGTTAAACACTGACAGTCAATTCTGCAAAGTAGAACATAAAGTTAATCCAAGTATCTGACTTCATTTGTGAGAAGAAAGCTATAGACCATTAGGATAGTAGTTATACTCATTAATCAGATATTAAGTACATTTGCTGGTACTGAGCTAAAGGTTAGGGAAATTACTATGAAAATATAGATTGTTCTGCCTTCCAAGAGCTAGCATTCTATTAAGAAAACAATCCGCCGGGTGTGGTGGCTCATGCCTGTCATCCCAGCACTCGGGAGGCAGAGACAGGAGGATTGCTGAGTTCGAGGCTTGCCTGGGCTCCACAGTGAGCTCAGGGCCAGCCTGAACTACAAGCGAGACCCTGTCTCAAAAAAAAAAAAAAATTAAGAAAAGAAAACAATCCACTTGAAAATGATCATCATAATGAAGTCATGTACAAACTGCAAGGCCAGAAAACTGGTGAAGCTTCAGAAGGAATGGAAGCCCAAGCCAAACTGGCTGAAAACTAACCCACAGACAAGGATTTGAAAGGAACTAAGAAAGCAGAGTTTGAAGATCTGATTGAGTATCACCTTCTACCTGCCGAAAGAAGCAAGCAGAAACTGGAAGATGCCCACTTAACACAGTGGTTTGGGTCATTCTGGGAGAGCCCAGTCATCTAACAGGAGCAATTTCCCCCAGTATGAAAGTGGAGAAGCCAAACTACAGGGACTGAATGAAGGACAATCAGTGCAAGACACGCTCTCCAGAACTGACCTTTGTGAGGTTCCACTGGGCGCCATTACTAACCAAATGCTGTTAAACAGGGTTTGTAAACAGTCAGCAGATAATATAAGTTGAAATCCCAGAAACAAGAAAGTAGAACTAAGAAATTATAACTGATGAGAAAATTATGAGGTTGGTGGAAATGGAATTCAGAGCTCAGGTAGATATCTAGGACTTAATCCTTAAAGAGTGAAGGTACTTTCCCCAAATCCAGAAGCTTTCGAGACATTTTTATTTCCTGACACTCGCAATCCCAGCCTTTGGCTTACTTTTCTCCATGTGCACCTGTCCCCAGCTGTTGTCTATGTTTACTGTCTGTTGCTCTACATCTAGATATGGTGTTACAGAGACAGGAAACTTCTTTGTCTCCAGTAGTATTTCTTGGCAAAAGTAAACATGAGACTTTTGAAACAAGTAAATATGTCATCACTCACAATAACAGAGTTTAATCTTTGCTCCAGTTTGCTTATGAGAGAAAAAGATGTTAAGAAACCCTCCCCAGATGCTGCTATACAAAATAGAGCCATCAGGCCAGGGATTTAGCTCAAGTGGTACCACACCTACACTGGAAGTACAAAGGTTCAAATTCAATCCTGGTACCAAAAAAAAAAAGGAGCCATCATTTTCCAATCAAATCTCCCATGCAGGGCCAGTGATTTAACTCAGTGGCACCACCACCTGCCTTGCAAACGCAAGGTTATGAGCTTGATTCCTGGTACCTCAAAAAAAGAAAAACAAAAATGAAAACACTCCAATGAAGTTGCCTTGACGGCATTTAAAAATTCCCATTTTAAAAAGAAACGAACATGTAGCATGGGCCATGTTGCAAAACTATTTTGAACAAATGATATTACTCCCAACAGAACACTGTCAGAGAGAGCTACTTGGGTGTGTGTGTATTTGTTACTGGGGATCAAACTTGGGTCCTTGTGCTTCCAACCCTGCCCAAAAAGAGCTACTTTTAACAACTTTAACTTGCTAAAAATAACTTTAGTATTAGAAAACCTGAACATGTCTGCTCTTTCATCTCTGAAAAAGATAAGGAGCAAATTTACTTCATACCTTCATGGTTAAAAAGAAAGAAAGGACTAATACAAGAACAAACAGTTTCAGGAACAAGAGGGAAAGAAGTGTCCAAGGCACAGCAGCGGCAGAAACCCCAAGAAGCCCAGCAGACTCTTGGTGAGCTCCAGGGTGCTGACGCAGCCAGAGCCTGCAGCACAGAGCACAGCCGGAGTGTGCCCAGCTGCACAAGGGCCCTTCGGCTGCAATGCTGGAATGAGACCGCGGCCATGCAGGGCGGATGTAGCCATGGCAGGCGCATGCTCTAAATCAAAAGGAAAACCGCACGAGGTGCAAATCCGGGTCTACACAAAGGAATGAACAGTGTCAGAAATTATAACCAGGTGGGTAAATAAAAAGGCTTTTCTTATTTTTGAAATGGCTTTAAAAGGTAACTGTTTAAAGCAGGAATGTGCACTGTAAAAAAGTGAAAAGCTTACTATAAAGGCTGTAATACGCAGAGGTGAAGTGTATGACTGATTACAAGCACAAGGCAGCACAAGGGTGAGGTGTGTGTGTGGGAGGGTCTCACCCAGGCGGGCGCAGCCAGCTGGCTCGGGACTCCGACTGTCTCATCAGTCTCCCACTGCTGATCCTCAAACGCAGGGGGATGGGACGGTTCTGGACCACAGAAAGGAGGCTCCTGCAGTGATGGCTGTCACACACCACTGTGTCTAGAACACGCTGGGGAGTGAGCCCACCTGCACACGGCAGGATGCCATACTCCCTTAGGGTTGGCAGGGTCTGAGCTAGAGAGGCACACGAGCATTTGTTTCTAAGAAACACTCCAACCAATTCCAAAGCAGACTCTTCAACAATCTCATTTATTTAAAAAAAAAAAAAAAAAAAAAAAGCAGGGCCGCAGATTTAGCTCAGTGGTTCTGGCACCTGCCTGGTAAGCCCAAGGTCCCTGGTTCGAACCCTGGTAACCACGTACAACAATACCAGGACCACACCCACCAGCATCAGTACCATATACCACAATGCCAGGCCTGTAATCCCAGCACGCGGGAGGCAGAGGCAGGAGGACTGCTCAGTTCGAGGCTTGCCTAGGCTACATAGTGAGCTCAGAGCCAACCTGAGCTACAGAGTGAGACCCTGTCTCAAAAAAAAAAAAACCAAAAAAAACCCCCAAAAAGCAAAGATCACAAAGTCTCCTTCCAGGCGGACCACCCTATCCTCACACAGCCCTTTGGAGAACCCTAACATTCTTTTGTAGGGTCCTACCACGTAGTCGCCCCTGAGCCTGGCCCTTGCCGAGAACAGATCCTGCTGGTTCCACCTGCATTACTACCACAGATACGCCCCTTTCCTGCCCAAATCTGCCCTAATATACTACAAATTCTGGCTAAGTCAGGTTTCCTCAATAAAAATGTTGATTCTGTTGATCTTGAATCTTTTTAGTAGCTTTTTTAAAAAAACTGAATTCTTTATTGGTACATTTTACATACAGCTCACAATCACACACAACATTGGGGAATTTGTACCATTATATGACACAAGTTAATTTTCATTTTTCCTACATCCCTACCCACGTGCAACCCCCCACCCCTTATATACATGCTCTTTTATTTTTTTTCAGAATCATATTTATTCTTTCCCCTCATTACGTTCCCACACCAAATTCCCTTTGGAAATTTCCTATTTTACAAAAACTCATACGTTCTAAAACTCATTTACATCTACAGGTTCTCATACCAAAGAACGGATCTGATATCTGCATATCTGTGATTTATTTCACTTATTAGTGTGTCCTCCAGGTGTCACAATTCTCTCAGAAAATAATCTGCATCTCTATTAGAGGTACTCAAATTCTTGTGGGTGTGGTGGCACATGCCTCTAATCTGGCACTTAGGAGGCTGAGGCAGGTAAAATTCCTGGGCGCTCAAGGCCAACCTAAACTACCTAGTGAATTTAAGGCCAGCTTGAACTATATACAGCCAGATGCTGCCTCAAAAAAACCCAACAACAAACACAAAAAGGACCAAGAATCACCCTCTGCAAATCAACCTCCATTCCTTCCTATCACTCAGGCACTTAATAGACCTGGCAGTGGGGAGGGGCAAGGTGGCAGCGACAGGGACAAGGAGAAAAGCGTCTGAAGACAGTGCTGCTGCCAGCCCCAGTGTAGCTAGACCTCTGCTCACAGCCGGAGGCGGCGATGGCCACACACTGTCCCTGCACTGGTTTCGCCCCCACATGCTTCCCACCTTACAGTCACTGTCCACTGACATCTTCCCAAGAAAATGAGCCTTGCCAGGTGTGGTGGCTCGCGCCTGTCATCCCAGCGCTCAGGAGGCAGAGGCAGGAGGATTGCCGTGAGTCTGAAGCTTGTCTGGGCTACATGGTGAGCTCAGGGCCAGCCTGAGCTACAAAGGGAGACCCTGTCTCAAACAACAACAACAACAACAAAGAACGAGCCTTATATGCAAACCACCTTATTCAAGACTGAACTACAGAAAACATGCTCCAGTGGCAAAAGGATAAAAAGGTGTGCGACTCTTTGTGAGCAAGAGGAAGCACACAGCTTTTTCTTTTCACAGTAACTCTAGAACCCAAGCCTGCAAACCCCCAAAACGGTAATTTTCACCAAACCAACTGGAGCAGTTCCCTTGGCAGTCTCCACTTCCTCCTCAGAACTTCCCTATTCTCTAGCTGGCCCATAGGCCCATATCACTCATCTATGGCTCTCTTCTAAAATACAAGCAACAAACCAGGGGTTTAGCTCAAGTGGTACCACACCTGCCCTGGAAGCACAGGGGCCCGAGTTCAATCCCCAATACCACCAAAACAAAAAAACAAAAAAATAAAATATAAGCAACAATCTGCCAAATTGAGGAGGCTCTTCTCAGATCTATCTCACTTCTCTGTAGCATTTCACAACACTCATACCTTCTTTTAAAATTTTTTTCTTAGGTTTCTGGAAATGTGCAATCTTTAGTCTTTACCTTTCTGGCTATTCTTGCTTCTTTCTAACCCTTTTATGGAGCTCAGTAAGTACTTCCTGATGTGCTCACATGCAGGGTTCGCTCTCCCTCCTCCCACCTCACACACATTCTCTCTCTCTCACTCACACGCAGCTATGATTTGAATGTGCTGTTGGCAGGTGGGGCCTAAGGACAGGTATCTGGGTCATGGGCACTGCTCTCCAGGAACAGATCAAGGCTGTCATATACTACAGTGCTCGGGAGTGGGTTCCTCGAGAGAGAATGGGTTCAGCCCATCGCCTTGCCTGTTTCCCCTTCTGCCATGGGACAGAGAGTAAGAAGGCCCTTCCTCGATGCCCGCCTCTGACTTCCGGCCTCCAGACCACGAGCCAAAAAAGCCTCTGTTGCTTACAAGTTATCCAGTCTGTACTCGTACAGCAGCACGGAGTGGGCTCAGACACAAACACGGCAGACACTCGTCAGAGGCCCTCTAGGTCCCCTGCTGTAATCCAAACAGTATGTGGGTGTCCTTCACAGAGCTGCTCCCTCAAGGTCACATCTGCTATGAAAATTAAACTGTCTGCTAATCTTACATCTTGCTAGCTTATTAGCTCTTCCTCACGCTTCTGCAGTTACATCATTCTCCCCAGTCACCTTCAGTTAACCAGATACGAGACTCAGGTTTTTTAAATTGAATTCTTTATTGGTACATTTTATATACAGCTCATAATTGCACTCAACACTAGGGAATTGGTACCGGTATATGACACGAGTTAATTCTCATTTTTACCCATATCCCTGCCCACCCCACAACCCTCCCACCCCCATAACATGTGCTTTCTTTCTTTTTAAATCATATTCATTCCTTCCCCTCATTACTTCCCCTATCACTTTTTAAGTTTCCAACCCCATCTTTCCGTCTTGTCCCCAGATCCAATCTGCTGCTAAAGTACTCTGTATCGGCGTCCTCCTTCCACTGACGGGCACTCTCGCTCAGAAACCCCAGTGGGTTTCTACAGAGCAAACAGGTACTGCACCCCAAAAGCACCCCCACGAAGGCTTCCGTGGGAATAAGTCAGAACGAGGGACTCTGGCAGAGCTTCTGGACGCTGCGAGAGCGTGGGATCTCAGGCTGCGCCCTTCTACAGCCCGCCAGCTCTGCTCCGACAGAGGCCCCCGGTCTCTAAATTGCTAAGACACACTAAGGCAGGAAAGGCTTCCACACTAGAAAAGGGCGCTACTGAATTATTGATGAAAATGTTAGAAGATAACTCTCCAAAGACTGTAATAAATACTTTTACTCATCATGTGGTTGGCTATCTTGTTTTTTTTTTAAACCTGCAGACTAAAGCTCATTACAAATATATTTTAAAAAATGTTTATACTTGTATTGGAAGCAGTTCAAAATAACACTTGGCATTCCCACTCACTTTATGGCCACAAAATTTTTTTTAGTGTTCATAACTCTTAAAATGTAGAATTGATGCTACATGTCTCTTTTTTTTTTTTTTTTTTGAGACAGGGTCTCACTTTGTAGTTCAGGCTGGCCCTCAGCTCACTACGTAGCCCAGGTAAACCTTGAACTCAGCAATCCTCCTGCCTCTGCCTCCCGAGTGCTGGGATTACAGGCGTGAGCTACCACGCCCCGCACTGTGGTATGTGGTAATGACTGCTGGTGGGTGTGAGTCACCTCGCCTAGCATTGTATGTAGTTACTAGGGATCGAACTCAGAACCTTGCACTTGCGAGGCAGGCGCTGGAACCACTGAGCTAAATCTCCAGCCCTCCATGTCTCATTTTAAACAATAAATTGTATATATTTGTGAATATACAAATTTTAAAAATCTCATTCATCAGCTGCCTTTTCCACTAAACTTTGTTCCCTGCTTAGCATGAGTTGTAATATATCTGGATCATTAACTAAGTGTTAACAATAAAAATGGGAATAGAATAAGAAAACTTTTAAGCTTTCAAAGAAATTTGAATTGTTTTTATTGTTTCATTTTGATTCTGAGACAGGGTCTTACTACATAGGCCAGGCTGGCTTTGAACTTGTGGTTCTCCTGTCTTGACCACATAACTGGCAAGTACTATCATACCCAGTTAACTAGAGGAAATATAAATTTTACATTTCCCTTTATATTCATATATGTATGTATGTATACATATTTGGGGGAAGTTGAGGCAGAGTCCCACTATGTAGTTCAGACTGTCCTTGAATTCACTATGTAGCCCAGGCTGGCCTCAAACTCAGTGATTTTCCTGTGTCAGCCTCCCATGAGTTGGGATTACAGGTGTGCACCACCATGCCAGGCTTATATACACATTTTCTGATACAAATAAAGAGGGCAATCAAAACTGTAACCACACACAATACTAGCACGGTGACTCAGGCCTGGCAGCAATCAATTCCACATACCACAGTGCCAGATGTGGTGGCTCACACCTGTAATCCCAGCACTTGGAAGGCAGAGGCAGGAGGACTGCTGAGTTTGAGGCTTGCCTGGCCTTCATAGTGAGCTCTGGGCCAGCCTGAACTACAAAAGCCAGACCCTCTCTCTCTCAAAAAAATAAAGGGGGGGGGGTCTTAAAATTTAGCTCAGTGGTCTTGGTGCCTGCCTAGCAACCCCAAGGTCCTTGGTTCGATCCCCAGTAACCACACACAACAATACTGGGCGTGCTGAGTCACACCTACCAGCAATCTGTACCACACATCACAGTACCAGGCGTGGTGGCTCATGCCTGTCACCCCAGCACTCGGTGGGGCAGAGGCAGGAGGATTGCTGAATTCCAGGCTTGTCTGGGCTACGTACATAGTGAGCTCAGGGCCAGCCTGAACTATAGAGCAAGACCCTGTCTCAGAAAAAACAAAACAAACAAACAACCCCCCACCAAACTGTATTAGAATAGGGCTGGAGATATAAGTCAGCAATTCAACACCTACCTGGCAAGCTTGAGGCCGTGAGTTCAATTCTTGGTACGAAAGCAAACAAACAAACAAATAAATAAGTAAAATTCTGTATGGGAAGTAGAGAGATCAAAAAGAAAAATGTAACATACCAATTTAATGAGTTTATTCATCGATTTTTTTTTCCCCCTGATATTGGGAATCAAACTCTGGACCTTGCGCTTGTGAAGCAGGCATGGTGCCACGGAGCTAAATCCTTGGCTCTTATTCATGGATTTTAAAGAACAGATGGAAATATGTACCATGTGCTATACTGAGTTTACATTCTATCTTAAAGTGACCCAATTTTTATTGTTCAAATATTGATATATGTAATACACTGGAAACTGCACCTTCTGCAAATGACTTACAGAAAAAAAAAAGTATCAGTGATAGGGTTTCCCCAGTTATCGTGCAAGTATTCAGTAGCAAGGCTTGAAGACCACTGTCCTACGCTGTAATCACCACTTCAAGGTACCCACCAGTCTTTCTTCACTCTAATCCTGCTGGCACGTCAACAGGGCTTCAAACCCCTAAAAACTGTACTCCACACCCATCCCTGAGGAAGCCTCCCAGGAGTCCTCATGAAGGTCCAGCTTTCTCCTGTGGGAAGCCATGCCCTAAGACTTTTGGTCTCCGGTGATACTGTCCGTCCATTTCTGTCCTCTCCAGCCTCATCTCAATTTAAATTTGCATTTTACAAATACCAACCAGAAAGTTCCGTTTTGTTTTCTGATTAAGAGTTCTTCCTCTTTTGCATTCCCTGCAATCTGGAGCTCCTGCCAGCAAATGCAGTTTGGGTCTTTTTCTATGTTTCATTTTCTACTGCCTCCCTTCTTTTTCCTCTGCCCCAACCCCAATACTAATTCAGTGTTCCTCATAAAGGAGGTACATTCATTCCTATCTGTGAATGGAAAAACAGCACAGAGGTACTTGAAGAGTCAAGAGCCACTTCACCATGCTTTATGCTTCCCCAGGACATTCACTGGCCAGTAGCGCATTAGTGCTCTGAAAGAGCACTACCCCGAAGAGAAGGGATTCATCTGCACATTCTAACTCTCACCACACTTGGTCACGACCCCCTTATAGGGCCCGCACGACCTCTGACAACAGCCTACGGATCAGAAAAGGGGTGACAGTCTGTCCTCACCGTCAAGTCTCCCTTGGTTCTACTGCCCACACCATAACCCACCAAATGTTCTCTTCTATTTCCCGTCTTTACACTCTAGAAAATGAAAGAACATCTGTTTTTTTTTTTGAGACAGGGTCTCGCTTTGTAGTCCAGACTGGCTCTGAGCTCACTATGTAGCCCAGGCAAGCCTCGAACTCAGCGATCCTCCTGTCTCTGCCTCCCGAGTGCTGGGATGACAGGCGTGAGCAAACATCCGGCAAACATCTCATGTTTTTAAGCAAGTCACCTTACGAGGGCTGAGGATGTAGAGCAGAGGTACAGCACCGTACAGCACATGCACAGCCCTGGGTCTGAGCCCAGCACGGAAAGCGAGAACAGCCCTCAGGACCAGGCTCTGCACATCTGAACACATGAACAGGGGGAAGAAGGGCGCGCTCTCCAGCGGAGCCGGTCACAATGACAGCTTAATGCCCGGTGGGAGCCAGACCATTCCCTAGTGTTAAGTCATTTCCCTCATTAATTACCAAAGGAAAACCAATTTTTACAGTGGTGACATCTGGCAGATAATCACCTCAATGCTGTCAATGGCAAGACGGTCCTCCGTACCTCCAGACAAGGAGCTCGGAGGAAACTGCAGCATCACTGTTCACAGAGCTGTCCTGTCAGCAAATCAAGTTGCCACAGCCTGAATCAAATCAGGGGGAAAGAAACAAAACCAAGTAGACTCCAAACGTGTCACGAGAGGTAAAGCCTGAGAAATTATTCCTAACTACAGACATGGTAAGTAAATACAATGCACAAACCTGAACTAGCAAAAGATAGCTTCTGGGAAAGGTTCTATGGGACAACTGATGAGATTCCATACGAAGCATGCCTGATGGAACAGAACCAAAGCACCTCTGCACTTTCTATGTTTGATTCTTATGTCTATGAAAGATACAGGGATGAAGGTCACAATCTGTACTTAGGCTCGAAAACTGCTGAAATTTAAGATTAAGAGTAATGCACACAGCTGGGCATAGTGGCTCACGCCTGTCATCCCAGCACTCGGGAGGCAGAGGCAGGAGGATTGCTGAGTTCGAGGCTTGCCTGGGCTGCATAGTGAGCTCAGGGCCAGCCTGAACTACAAAGCGAGACACTGTCTTAAAAAATAAAAATAAAAAAAAAGAGTAATGCACACAAAGCTGGGCATCTAGCTTAGTGGTTCCAGCATCTGCCTAGCAAGCACAAGGTCCCAAGTTCGATTCCTGCTAACTATATATCACAACGCTGGACGTGGAGACTCACACCTATAATCCCAACCCTCCAGAGGCACAGGCAGGAGGATTGCTGTGAGTTCCAGGCTTGCCTGGGCTGTTTTGTGAGCTCAAGGCCAGCCTTTACTACAAAGTGAGACCCTGTCTCAAAAAAAAAAAAAAAAAAAAAAAAAAGAGTAATGCAAACATTCATTCTATGTAAGTGTTTGTTAACTGTACAGAGAAAAAAACGTAAGCTGGTAGAATGTTAACAATGGATAAATATAGATGAGGGTTTTCAAAGTTTGTGTGTAGCTCAAAGTTTTCCAAGAAGCGAGTTTAATTTAAAAAGAAATTATTTCATTACATGTCTCCAAATTATTTAGCTGGGCCAGGAGAGAAAAAAGGATTTATTTTGACAAATATGCACTGATGGTCTACTGTGTGAGGGCGCTCTGCTTTGGATAAGAACAGGAATGTGACAGTCCTTGGATTTTACAGCACTGTGAAGGATGGGGAGAGATGTTGTAGAGGGGGCAGGAGAATGGGGAAAATGAGAATCAAGATGTACCATCCACTGGTACAAACCCTCAATGTTGAATGTGATCAAAATGTATATATAAAATGTACCAATAAAATCAATTTAAAAATAAAGAAAACTGGCTCGCCTTCTGTCTTTGTAACTTTAGTTTTATTAAAAGATATCTGTATGTACTCACTTAAAGTCTATGGCTGCTTACACCCTACAGGGTCAGATAAGTCACAGAAGCCAATATTTACTATCTGGCTCATTACAGAACTTAATAACCCCTGGTCAACTGATGTGGCAGGAATCCAATTACGTCACTTCTGGAGAAAAGACCGTTTATAAAAAAGACAAACTGGAAGACCACACAATTCAGTAACAGATTTATCAAGTTTCAATGTGTACTTTGCAATAATATAAAGTGTTTAACAGAAAGCCATCCTTCAAATATAAAACTGACTAAATCCTTCAAATAGATCTTTATGAGGACTGGGGATTTAGCTCAAGTGGTACTGCACCAACTAGGACACACAAGGGCCTGAGTTTGATCCCCGGCACTGCAAAAAAAAAAAAAAAAAAAAAAGATCTTTATGGATAAATACAAAATTATCCTACAGCATACTCAATCTCAACTGAACTTATGGCAAGAATAATTTTCTGGAATGTGGCTGGCCCTGTGTTCATGGATCTACAGTTCAGGGAGTAAACCAACCTCAGACCAAAGTATTAGAAAATGAAACAAACTTGCCTTCATAAGAAGCATACAGATTCTTTTAACGTGTCATTATTTCCTAAACAATACATCTACTTACAGAGCATTTATACTGTATTAGGTATTAAAAGTGACCTAGAGATGACTCCAAGTATATAGAAGGATATGCCTATTATATGCAAATATGCCACATGATAAGCGTAACTTGCACAACTACATTATTCTGGTATGAGGGGGACCCTTGGACAACAAGGGCAGACCAAATAGAAGTGGAAAGAAAGGGCAGTGGTGTGTTCTGTCACCATAAACACACTTGCTATGCACTGTCTGATAAAGAAGACAGCCAATTACTTTGGTCATTAACTCTGATCTACAACAGTCTGGCTGTGAGTACAACTCAGATCTTGGTAACACTGTGGTGTGGTCTCTTCAGGTGAGGACCCTGGCCAGCTAATTCTTCTTTCTCCTCCATGTTCATATGATAGAACAGTGGTGGCATTAAGTTGACACACAATGATGGGCACATGGGGGTTCACCTGCTTTTGCATATGTTTGAAATCCCTCCAGATTAGTAGTATTTATTATGTACATCAATGTAACTCATTCTATTGAAAAACCAAAAATAAGTAAATAAACAATCTCCTCAACAAATACCAAAAAAGTATTTGACAAAAATCCCACAGCAATTTCTAACCTCCTAGAAGTTCTTAGAAACTCAAGTAACCTACTCAACCCGCTAGAGAACATCTGTGAAAAAAGGATAAAAATCAGAATTCAAAACTTCAGCTCTTTTGAGTATTATTAAGACAGCAAAGGGCTGGAGATTTAGCTCAGTGGTTCCGGCGCCTGCCTTTAGCAAGCACAAAGTCCCTGGTTCAATCCTGGTAACCACATAAAACAATACAGGGTGACTGGCAATCAGTACCACATAGCACAAATGCCAAGCTTGGTGGCTCACGCCTGTAATTCCAGCATGGAGGCAGAGGCAGGAGGATTGCTGAATTGGAGGCTTGCCTGGGCTACATAGTGAGCTCAGGGCCAGCCTGAACTGCAAAGTGAGACCCTGTCTCAAAAGGAAAAAAAAAAAGACAGCAAAAAGCAGGGCATGGTGGCTTTTTTTTAATCCAGCACTCAGGAGGCAGAGGTAGGAGTTCGAGGCTTGCCTGGGTTACATAGTGAGCTCAGGGCCTGCCTCAACTATAAAGCAAGACCCTGCCTCAAAAACAAAAAAAAGACGATTTTAAGACAGCAAAAGTCATATACTAGAAAATATCTCCAAACTACATGTCCAAAAAAGGATCTGTATTTGGAATTATAAAGAACTCTCAAATTTACGAACAATCCAACAAAAAGATAGGCAACAGGTGTGAAGAGACACTTCACCAAAGATGACAGTAAATGAACACACCAACAGATGAACACTGTTGCATTAATAAAATACAAATTCAAACTACAAAATACTGCCACCTCATTTGACGTCTTAGGGACAAAGTGGGTGACAGGCCTATGGGATTTTGGTCCTGGATATCAAAAACCTGTGTTCCCCGCTGTCTCTATAAGCCTTGCCTTGCTTTTAGCACACATCTTTGAGTTGGCAGGCTGCCTCTGGGTCCTCCTCCTCAGATCTCTGACTCTAACTTGTAAGTTATCTTAGTTTCTTGGTGCCCCAGGTAGCAGTTAGGAAATGGATTTGGAAAGGCTGAGGCAAAAGGACCAGAATAATAAAACCAGTAATCAACTTCCAAACTTTACCTAGCAAAGTCTGATTATCTTTCACAGGCAAGAGCAAACAAACTATGATTTAATTTTGGTGTTCTTTTTTGTTTCATTTATTGAATTTCATGGAGCTGTAGGCCCACAGAGAGCTACAAAGGGATTTCCCCTTTTTTCTAAGAGTCTTTGTGGGTTGGGGATTTATCTCAGTGGTTCCAGCATCTGCTTACCAAGTGCAAACTCCTAACCACATAACATACCAGGTATGGTGGCTCACGCCTATAATCCCAGCACTTGGGAGGCAGAGGCAGGAGGATTACAGTGAGTTTAAGGCTTGCCTGGGCTACATAGTGAGCATAGGGCCAGCCTGAACTACAAAGTGAGAACCTGTCTCAAAAAAAAAAAAAATGAGTCTATGTAAGGAACTGTTTGCTCTGTGATTCTATACACAGATGGGTACAACTAAATCCATTTTAAAGGTACTCTTTTCTAAGGTATCAGTTGTACTCCTCCTAAGACTTCTCCTGTCCAGTATTATTAGCAGCAATCACAACATGTTACCTCGTCTCATGACTCAGTCTCAGTCCCTGTTGATAATACCTAAATGTCATCATGTTCAAGGGCACCTTCTGAGGATCCCCGGTGACTCACTGGCTGCTCACCGACTCGGCCCCAATGCTCTCTGCCTCCCCTTCCAAGGGACCAGGACTGGTTTCCAAAGGTGTGGGAAGGCCTAGGGACAGAGAGAGGTATAGCCAAGGCAGGTTTGAGAGCCTTCATTTCTGCACTCTGCTTCAACCTGCCCTCAAGTCTAGAAAGGAGTCACACCTTTGACATTCCAAAACCTCAGCAGTGAAAAACATCTGTGGCATGGCAAATGCCATCAGTTCCACAAGCTCTTCCACATCATGTGTGGACACAGACTTAAATAAGCTACATTAAAGCTCCATCCTCCGCCCCCACCCCAGTCAAATCAAAACACTTGCAGCACCCTACATTCATTTTCAAGGATGTTCTAAACATGGGTTCAACAAATTGCATGTAAGTTTGGGCTGTCCAATGCTGAAAACTGGGCAACTTAAGAAGAGAATATTTACACTCAAATGGCTTGGGTTAAAATTCTATCTGAACTTTAAGAGTTGTAGTCCCCGAGAAAGTAACTTTGTCTCTCTGGGCATCAACTGAGTTATTTATCAGTAACCGCCTACACAAGACAGGGCCACTGGGAAGAATAATCTGTGTTTAAAATTCACTTTACACTATTACATGTTATATAACCAATCTTTAAAAATAAATCTTAAAGGAAAAAAAGGGCTGGAGGGTTAGCTCAGTGGTTCTGGCGCCTGCCTCACAAGTGCAAGGTCCTGAGTTCGATCCCCAGTAACCACATACAATGCTGGGCGTGGAGACTTATGCCCACCAACAATCAACACCGCATACCACAATGCCTGACCCTGATGTGGTGGCTCACGCCTGTAATCCCAGCACTCCTAGCACTCGGGAGGCAGAGGCAGGAGGGTTGCCGAGTTCGAGGCTTGCCTGGGCTACATGGTGAGCTCGGAGCCAGCCTGAACTACAAAGCGAGACCCTGTCTCAAAAAAAAAAAAAAAAAAAAAAAGGAAAAAAGTCTTCAATATTACTATGAAAAAAGTTTAAATTTTCATCAAACTCCTTCAATGAAATTATTACTATTTTCTTTTGCATTACTGGGGATTGCACCCAGGCCCTGTGCTTCCAAAGGTAGGTGTGGTACCACTTGAGCTAAATCCCCAGACCCTGAAATTATTTTTTTAAGTATTAGCTCATGGAATCTTACTGCATTTTAATTCCTATCACTCATCTTAGAAATGTAAAGATTTCAATGAAAATCAAAATCACAACTTTGGAATACTTACCAAAGAAATTTAAAATAATTTCCTCTAAAAGTCTGTAATTTTGTACTGCCTTCCATTATTCAAGGAACAGAATAAGTCATAAAAATTCAAAATTTTTTTCCAACTCTGCATCTGCTGAGACATCTATTCAAAGGGAACCCTAGTTTGCTTTCACTTTTTTGAAATCCAAAATAAATTTCATGATACGCCACTGAAAAACATCACTTTTAAGGTTTAAAAATATTGTATTATTCTCTCAAACTTAATTTGAATAATGATTTTTATTTACATACACTTATAACATTCTGGTATATAATACAGTACATCCGTTTTTCACACATTACAATTATGTTTTCTTCTCTAAAGGTTATAAGCCATCAGCCTCTGACCTCTTCTCCAACTCTACTGACTGTACAAAGACTCTGGGGCTTGATACATATCAACACTGAGACTTAGTACTGTTCCCGTTCCAAGACCTGGACCCCACCTGGACCCTCCTCAGTCACCATAGCTGCAGATGGCTCTGGGCACCATTTAGCAACTGGATTCAGGGGAAGTAATCGGGTTGCAGAGTTGATGAGAAGGTCAGCTCTTCTCACCCAGAGGGCGGCTGCAACCTAGCCTGGCCAAGGACTCCTAAGCTATCCACTGAGCCTAAGGGCAGCCTGCACACCATTCTCTCTACAGCCTCAAGCCAGACTTTCAACTAAACCTCCAGCTTCTTCAGGATGTGACAAAAACTCTTAGCAACCATCTTCCCCCGAGTGTAGGCACTATGACCAGACCTCCTCCTCGGCTGTTCTCCCTTCATAAGATGCCAAATGGCCCTTCAACTGGTCATATGTCCAAACACCCTCTGTCCCTGAATATTATGGTAAAGACTTTGACAACTGAGAACAGCAAATACTCTACTAAAATCTTGCACCTTCAAATGTTTAAAGTTTTATCTTGCATTAATGAGAACAGGGAACAATCAAAAAAAGTTAAATGCCAAGTATCAGCAGCATTTTCAAGTGTAACAATCCTGTGGGATAGAGCTCACCATCAGTACTTCTGTTTTTGTCACCCTTGCTCCTTATCCAGAACAGCAATCTTTGCCACCCACCACGTGGTGGACTCACACATATCCACTGGTGTTAAGCTATGTAGGGCAGGTGATGCTAACCCTACTTACAAACAACAGAATGTAGGCACAGAGAAGGGTGGCCCAAATCTGCCCAGAGAGACACTAGCAAGCCTGCAGCAAGGTCACCTGGCTGGAGTCTGTGTTACTCACTGTGGTACCAAAGAAATCCTTCTGCCCACAGCACTGTATGAAAACTGGGCGTAAAGCTTCACAGGGCACAGGCTGCGACCGCCCTCGTCACAGCCCGTCTCCAGTCCAGGTAGTCTGGACACTCCCTGGGGAGTGCTCCCCAGGTCTGCCTTCGGCTCTACACTGTGCTCCCAGAGCTCACTGAAAATGCTGCACTGTCTCACCCTTCAGGATACAGAACCCTCTGTGGGAAACGGAGTCACACGCTCGTGTCCTGTCACAGTCAGGATCTTCCCTGTACGAAGCTCTGAACATAAACAGACTAAGAAGCCTGCATCTAGAGGTAACATAATCAGGAGCATCTCTCAGATCCTTAGGCGCCAACAGTGCCCTTAATTAATATTGTCAACACACTATGAGGCAGTTAAGTGACTCACACAAAAACATTACATGCAGTAGAAAAGCTTTACCTCACTACAAGCAGTGATCCTTTGTAGGCAGCTATCTATGAAAAATAGCCCCCCAAGAGATTTAGCAAAGTTAAGTTGAGAAGTGAGTTATTTGCTTGAAAAATGATTCTCTTGCTGGGCGTGGTGGCTCCCGCCTGTCATCCCAGCACTCGGGAGGCAGAGACAGGAGGGTTGCTGAGTTTGAGGCTTGCCTGGGCTACATAGTGAGCTCAGAGCAAGCCTGAACTACAAAGCGAGAGCCTGTCTCAAAAACAAAACACAAAAAACAAACAAAAAATGATTCTCTTAGCTGGGCTCTATGAAGCATGTCTATAATCCCTGCTGCTGGGAAGGCTGAGGAAGGAGGATGACAAAGTTCATGGCCAGCCTGGGCAATGTGGAGCCCCTTTCTCCAAAGTTAGTAAGAGCTGATGGGTGCGAGGATGGGACTTGGTGGTAGAGGGCCTGGCTAGCATACGCAGGCCCTGGATTCAATCCCCAGTCTCAGCTTTAACCCCCAAAGGAGGAAGAATCCTTCCAAACAGTAAACTTAAAAACCAGGCATTTAAACTGGGGACTTAGCTCAGGTGGTACCGCGCCTACTTTTGGAAGCACAAAGGCCTGAGTTCGATCCCTAGTACAAAAAAACAAAACAAAACAAAAAAAGGAAAACCAGGCATTTAAAAATTAAGTGTAACTTTGGCTAAGGGGGAGCACATTAGACAATGCTACAGATGAAGTTTTAAGACCCGTCTCAAACCGCGGCCATCTCTGACTCCACCCCACAGGTACTCAGCCGGTCCACCTGAGCTTCCCTCCTGCAGCCTTTCCTCCACAGGCCGTGTTCCTACCCGACACCGAGCCTGTTCCGCAGGATTTCCAGGCCCCTCTGTCCTCCCTTGTAGGTACACTCTATTTGCTTTGCACACTTGCGCCCCTAAAATGCACTTCGGAGCCCAGTGATTCCCCGGGCCAGTCGCTATTCTGGACCACAGCACGAAAGGGATGGTCTTACGTTAGTCACCTAGTGTGACTTCTTTCCACATCCCCTGGCTTAACGCTCCTTTGTCTTTCCGATCCCACTCATTTTGATTCTTAAGAGAAACACCTACACAATTAAAAACCCCTTTCTAAAGTTCGTTTCCCTCACCATGACAGAAAAGATGGTAAAAAACAAAAAGTTGGGAGTTTTTCTTTTATCAAAAACTGACTCTGAAAACTTCAGTATCTCTGAAGAGGCGTGCAATACGAGTGTGCTGGAGACGGGGTGAGCTCCGGGCACTCTGCGAGCGAGAGCCGCGGCGCAGACCGAGGCCGGGGCGAGGCCGCACCTGGAGACGCGGGCAGCACCCCGCGGCCGCGGCCACGCCTCGGAGCCCGGACTCGGGGCCGGTCCACCCCGCGGCCGCCGCCACGCCTCGCAGCCCGGCCCACCCGCGAGCGCCGGGCCGGGACCCGGCTGAGGGACGTCGCCTTTCTGCCCGCCCCGGCCCCGGCCCCGGCCCCGGCCCCGGCCCCGGCCCCACTCACAGCCGTCGCCGTCGTCGGGCGGGTCCTCCTGCAGGAGCGACAGGTCTGCGCCGGGAGAGAAGGGGAGAAAGTCGTCAGCGCCCGCGTCCCCGCCGCCCGGCCGCCCCCGCCGCCCCGGCCCGGCCGCCCCCCGCCGCCGCCGTGAGGGGGACGCGGGCGCGGGCGCGGGCGCGGGCGCAGGCCACGTACCCGCCATCTTGGCCGCCGCGGCCTCCAGATCCGGGCGGGCGGGCGGGACAGGCGAGCGGCCGCGGGCGCGCGCAGGGGAGGGGCGCGGGCGCGCGCGGCAGGGGAAGACGCGCCGGCGGGCTCTGGGCTAGGCGCAGGCTCCCTGAACCCCGCCCGCCGCCACCCGCTCGGCCGGGCCTCGGTGCGCTCCGCCCGGACGCACTGGCTCCCGCCCGCGGCTCCAACTCGAGCTGCGCTCGCTGCCTCGGGCCCGCGCGGCGCGCGCCCGGCAGTGGGCGGCCGGTGGGCGGCCGGTGGGCGGCGCGCGGCCTTTATTGGGTCATGGCCCCGCCCCCGCGAGCGGACAAAGCGGCGGGCGCGGGGCGCGGGGCGCGGCGGGTGGAGGGTGGCTCGGCCTGGCCGCTGCCAGAGTTGGGTGGGTCCTCCCGCCGGCGTGCCCGCGTGGGCACCGGGTGGTGCGGGCCGGGCTGCCGCGCGGTGCTTGCCTCCAGGCTTCCTTTCTGGAGGGAGAGCGGGCAGCGCTCCCCCGCCGGCGCCTGCGTCTTGTGGTTCCCATTGTTTCCCTCGGGTTGCGCGAGGTGCCTGAGCTGCCAGAGGCCGGGGGCAGACACCGCGTGTCCTGTCTTCGCGACTCCGCTTTAAACCCAGGCCCTCTGGGTCGGTCCTCAAAGTGGAGTCCTCCTCACATCCTGCATGACTAGTGCGGGGTGGGGTGGTGTCAGCGCGTTCCTGCCTGCATTGTACCCTTTCTGGGAGATGTGGGGGGACAGGGTCTCTTTTTGCAGTTCAGGCTGGCCCTGAGCTCACTGTGTAGCCCAGGCCGGGCTGGGATTACAGGCGTGAGCCACCATGCCCGGCACTGTGGTACGGGGTGTTGATGGTTGGTGGGCATGAGTCACCACGCCGGGTATTGTGGTATGTGGTTACTGGGGATGAATTCAGGACCTTGGGTTTGGTAGGCTTAGGAACCACTGAAGTAATCCCCAGCCCCTGCATTAGAGTCTTAACCAAGGTTGCGTGACATCTGAGGAGCCAAATCTCTGAAGTGCACATGTGTATGATAAAGTGGTGGTTCTGTGTAGCTCCCCAAGAGTCCCTGTCCGATACTGCAAGATACAGTGCAGATTGTATAGTATAAAATTCAAAACAGGCTCTATAACTCCAGGTGTGCCTACTTTTCTTTGTTCTTTTTCTTTTTTTTTAATGCCTAATTTTCTGAAACAGACTGAAGGCCAGATTTTCCTGTCTTTCCCATACATAATG
Organism: Thryonomys swinderianus; assembly: GCA_004025085.1. Lineage (NCBI taxonomy): Eukaryota > Metazoa > Chordata > Mammalia > Rodentia > Thryonomyidae > Thryonomys > Thryonomys swinderianus. The sequence continues at coordinate 4,590 of PVIC010020146.1, read as the reverse complement.
CCTTTATATGAATTCAGCTAACCCTAACTCAATGCCCAGGAATTAGAAATTCACAGGCTGTCCACAGAAAGCAGCCCCGGTTGACTGGGGCTAGCAGAATCCTGCCTGGCCGGACTGCTGAACTTTAGGACAGTTGAGCAGTTGCACAGTTTTGGGCTGGAGAAGGACAGAGGCAAAGAGCTCCTAACCCTGGTGACAGCCACGCTGGCCTGGGCTGGGCAGGAGCTCTGCCCTGTGGCTAGGTACACTGTTCCCTGGAAGGAGGAGGGTCTGATAACCCTTCCAGGTTTGAGAGCTGTGCACTGGCTATCATCTTAGCTAAATGACCAATTTCAAGTTCTCAAAGACAAACGATTTTATCTCTAAAAAATGCATTGTATCTCTACTGTTTTGTCAGGATTTTGGTCTTCTGAGCTGGGACCAGAAACTCCCATCAAGCTAGGACTACTTCTCCAGCCAGCATCTCCAAACACGTCCAAACCGAGAACCAATTCTAAAGGCTTCTAAAGTACATAGTCACAGAAAACTTATCTGCTACTAAAAACTTGTCTGCCACTACAATTATGTTTCATTGCTAGAACACAGTACTCAGTGCCCATAACTTAAGGGAGAAGGGCTATGTCTTGACCCATGACTTTAGCCCTTATGTGCCAAAGGACAGCAGAGGCGCCGCTGCTCGAGTCCCAGTGTCACAGAAGCAGAAAGAGTGAAGAGAGGAGGAGCTAGGAAGGGAGCTTCCGGGTCAGGCTGACAGTGATTTTGCAGGGCTGTTTGAGGAGCTCAGAATCTAGAGGAGGTGAAGATAAACAGTGGAATCAGGGATGCTGTGCTCAGCTGGGAAGCAGCAGAGACTGCAGACGCAGGTGAATCTGACTCAAAGGAGTGAAGAGTTTGCCTTAGGAGAAGCCATGTTCCAGGGGAGTCTGTTGTGATCACTGAGCACCCAGTGCAAGGTTTACTGTTTCCCCTGTGTGGATGGAATGAGATTGGGGAAGAGGTTTCAGACTTGGTCCAGCTACCCGCATGCCTCTGAGATAAAATACGTATCTCCTACCATCTACTTGATACCCCAAAGGCTCAGAGTTTGCCTCCTGCTCCTGCCCTAAGTGCTCAAGCCGAAGGTCAGCTTAGCGTCTGGAGATGAATGAGCCCCTTAGTATAGGTCATCCTGCGGTGCAACTTTATCAAGAGAGCCCCTCAAAGCCCCTGGGGTCAGCATCATTAATAACAGCTGTGCATCAGTGAAGTGCAAGGCTGCGCACTTGTGATTCCTCTCTGGTCTTGGGCTGACCCTGGAATGCAGCCACCACTGGCCCCTCCTCCGGGACACTGTCTGCTTGCACCTTTCTGTCTCCGCCAAGAAGCGCGAGGCTGCCAGTGCCAACCTTCCAGGCCCCCGAGGTTACACGCTCAGCCATCAACAGAAGCTCCAGCTCCATGAGTACTATGCATTGTTTTTGGAGCACAGGTGCCCAACATTTATGAGCAGGGGAGAAAGAGGCAACCAACAACACAGTCGGGATGAGCAAACAGACAGTTCTGAAAGCCACCCTGAGACGCCACCGTGCCACATCATGTTTTATCAGCATGTGTTGGAAAACTGCCTACTTTTCCTCTGCTACCACACCCCGAAAGCACAAGGTGAGGGCTCCTCGCCACCAGCAAGCAAGGCATTCTCTAGCCACAGATGCCAGGGGGGAGCTTCTGATTCTGTTCTGCTAGTGTCTACCTGGAGGCTGCGTTGGCTCCCACTGACTTCGGGTTCCGCTCCTCAGCACTGCCCCACTCAGATGCCAGCCGCAGGCCCCAGGTTGTATGATGTGTGCTTCTGACTGGCGAGAAATACACTGGGGTTCCTACAGTCCCTTAGTTGGGTTTGATTTATTTGCTTGCATGACTCACAGGTCTCAGGGAAACATGTTCACCAGCCTATTATAAAGCAGACTGTGACAGGCACAGATGAAGAGGTGCACAGTGCTGGGCACGCAGCTTCCGTGTCACCTTCCAGGGGCCTCCGCAGGTGCAGCTGTCTTGAGCTCTCCTAACTCTGTCCTCTGGGGATTTGTGGAGGCTTTGCCACGTGGGTGTGATGGTGCACGGACCAGTAGTGAGCCCAGCAGGGCCCATCCACCTGGATGCTCCCTACTCTCTCAGGCAGTGTCCTTCTGCAGCGAGAACCGATTTGGGATGGACAAGCAATAAGGTGGGCCCAGGGATTTCATTATGGCTAGGCAACAGCATTTCTATGACCCGCTTCGGGAAGAGTTATCATCCAGGAGCCATGGATGAAAACCAAGAATTACACATGATGTGGGCTAGAGATTTGACTCAGTGGTTCCAGCACCTGCCTAGCAAGCACAAGGTCCCTGGTTCGATCCTTAGTAACCACATACAATAATATCGGGGGTGGTGACTCACACCTACCAGCAATCAGTACCACACACCACAATGCCAGGCTTGGTGGCTCACGCCTGTCATCCCAGCCCTCGCGAGGCAGAGGCAGGAGGATTGCTATAAGTTCAAGGCTAGCCTGGACTCCACAGTGAGCTCAGGGCCAGCCTGAATTACAAAGCGAGACCCTATCTCAAGAAAAAAATATACATTATGTCACAGTCACTGTGGGAGACATCTCTGTCAATACTAGCAGGCTCTAAGTGGCACAGATTCTTGCTTCCCCATAACTCAGATGTATTAGGGTTTACCTGTAGCCCTATGTGACTTACATGGGCATTCAGATGGCAGAGTGGGGCAAGCGGCTGCCACAGAGACCTAAGTCTTGGTCTGCAAAGTGGCAGACAGGATTCTGTTGAGTGAACATCCACCCAAGGTCAACCTGATCTCAATTCAATTCCTGCCCCCGGAGTTATGGCTTCCTTTCCTGACCTGATGAGTTGCTAGCTAATTACAACCCAGTACTGTTACCCGTTTGCTCTCTCTAGCAAGAGAAGCAGTGTTTGACCCTTTTCAACCCTACTGTGACGTCCGCCATCACCAGATGTCCCAAAGCAAATTCTGCTCTACTTCTTCCTGTGTTTATAGTCAATAAATACTGGATGTCTTTGGTGCCTTTTGTCTTTGTTGCCCAGAGACGTTTGGACTGGCCAAGACCCAGCTTTCTCTTTAAGTCTTCTTTTTGTGTCTTTCTTTTGCCCTTTCCAGCCTGCATCATATTGCTTTGCAGGAGATCAAGATCCGTGGCCAGGGCTCTCAGTGTTCACCCCATACAATGTGACAGGGCCCCAGTGGCTGATCTGCAGTAGCAAAGTGGGCTGTCCGAAGTTACCCGAGTTCATTTTCAACCACAGATGCCCACCCGAAGTGTCAGTCTTGAGCTGTTTTCCATTCAGGTACAAAATGAGAATACGAAATGTACTAATAAAACAATGAAAAAACAAAATGAGAATAAGACTCTTACTAAGGTGCAAAGTCAGCCACTAACAAGTGAACCTTTAAAAAAAAATGAGGAAAACAATGCCCCATTCACAACAACCTCAAGAAAAATTGTAACCTTAGGAATTAACCAAGGAAAGGAGAGATCTCTGTAACAAAGACTATGGTACTCTGAGAAAGGAGCAAAAGACAACAGAAAATGGAAAGATGTTCCTGCTCCTGGATAGGCAGAACCAACATAGTCAAAGCAGTCATATTCCTAAAACTGTTGTGCAGATTGAATGCAGCCAGTCAAAACACCAGCAGCATTCTCCACAGATTGAAAATAATCCTAAAAATCATATGGAAGCAGAAGAGACCCAGGATACCAAAAGCAATCCGGGGTAACAGTGGCAATGCAGAAGGTCTCACCATCTTGGACTTTAAGTTATATTACAAAGCTAGAGTGATTTTTTTAAAAAGCATGGTACTAGCACAAAGACACACACACAGATCAATAGGGGAGAAGACAGGATGCAGAACATTCAGCTCTCTGGTCTTTGTGCCATAAGCATTTGCTGGAGGAAAGACAGCCTTTCTAATGAATGGTGCTGGGGAAAATGGCTATATACATGCATAAGGCTAAATCTAGACTCATAACTTCACCACTCACTAAACTAAAATCAAAGTGGACCGAAGATCTAAGGTTAAGACAGAAACACTTAAGCTGCTGAAATACAAAATAGATGAATCTTGAAGACATAGGTGTATGCAAGGACTTTCTGAATAGAACCCCAGTTGCGCAAGAAATAGTACCAAGAACTAACAAATGGGATCATATCAAATTAAAAAGCTTCCGTAAGCAAAGGAAACAACCAACAGAGTAAAGAGACAACTTGAAGAATGGGGAAAAAATTGACAGCTATTTCCTCAGACAGAAAACTACAATTAAAAATATATTAAAAACAATAAATTCCACAAGGGCTGGAGATTTAGCTCAGTGGTTCCAGCACTTGCCTAGCAAGCACAAGGTCCCCAGTCACCACATACAACAATACTGGTCATGGTGATTCACACCCACCAGCAATCAGTACTATATACCACAGTGCCAGGTGTGGTGGCTCACGTCTGTAATCCCAGCAGTTGGGAGGCAGAAGCAGGAGGACTGCTGAGTTCGAGGCTTGCCTGGGCTACACAGTGAGCTCAGGGCCAGCCTGAACA
>PVIC010020145.1:0-29843 GCA_004025085.1 Thryonomys swinderianus | reverse complement strand
CTTGCCTGGTCTACATAGTGAGCTCAGGGCCAGCCTGAACTACAAAGTGAGACCCTGTCTCAAAAAAAAAAAAAAAGAAAAGAAAAGATTTGTAAAGAACAAATCATGAAGAAAACAATCCATAAATGCAGCTACATTGAAAGAACACTTATTCATCAAAACAGAGACTAAGTAAAAAAAAAAAAAAGATGAGCCACAAACTAGCAAATTATACATATACATTTTAATCTGATGGAAAATTAATATCAAACATATTTCAAGAACTCCCACAAATCAAAAGGAAGCAGACATGTAAATCAGTGGGGAAAATGGACAAAAGTCTGAACAGGCATTTCACTAAAGAGAAAATATGATCACCAAAAAACTGATTTAATAATACAGGCCTGATCTCATTAATGATTTTTAAAATAATAATGAGGTAACATTTTATACTTACCGGATTAGCAAAAATTACTTTGACAACACCCATGTGCCCAAGAGCATGTGAAGCAAGGAAGACTCACATGCTGTTTATTGAAAAGGAAACATTTTGAAATTACACAGTAGAATTAAACATGTGCCCGCTCTGCACCCCAGCAATTCCATGGCGGAGAATGCCAATAGCAGTGTCCTAACAGAAAATTGGAGAAATCTAATTGGCGGTTGTTGGAAAAACAGATAAAAACAATGAGATCCTGTCCACAAAAAGTGAAAGTGCCAGACCTTATAGGAAAACAGATCAATCACGCATATGTCTGAGTGAAAAGAAAAGCAAGATGCAGAAACAAGTCTATCTGGAATGTGTATTTCAAAAACTGACAGTATTGTAGTCGTTGGCATGTGTGTGCATTCTTATGCATGCTTCATAAAACTCCAAAGAAAAACAGTGAATGATTAACACACGACAGAATGGGATCCTGCCTACGTGGGAAGAGCGAAATCTACAAGGCGGGGAGACCAAAAATTGGGCTTCATGGTCCAGTATCTTTTGTGAATTGAATTAGGCCCGTACATGTACATTTCATATTGTCACCGAGAATAATATATCTTGATGTTTTCTGCAATCCTCTGTATGTATGGCGTATTTCACAGTAAACTGCTGAAGGACAAAGACTTGTGGCTAGGATCTACAAGATGCGCCTCATAAGTAAGTTTTTAAGGGTGAGAAAGACAGGAAGTTTCCCTGAGGCTCTGATTCAAGGCTGAAGCTAGTGTAAGTGAGAGGAAGGCTTTTAAGTGGGGCAAGGCTCCTGCTGGTATCCTTGGAGGTTGTGAAGGATTTCATGACAGCAGGAATAAATGAGTGATTTGAGAAGGAGAACTTGAGCGAGGAGTAGTATTGACATTTTTATATCCAAGAAAGTACATCTCTTGCACTATTGAAGATATTAAAAGGTGCTTCTTTTATATATATATATATAAACACAAGGACTTTTGTATTGGTTACTTATACATATAAAAGTTCATTTCCCTTATATGGCAAGAAGAACAGACGTAGGCAGTGCTAACCTGGTCCAGTAGTTAGCAGTCAGTGCTTCTAACCCAGGCTCTTCTGTCTCTCCATGAGTTTTAGTGTGGGGCTTTTTGTTCCTTGCAGCTTGTAACTCCTCATCTTCCCTTAATGCAGCATTAGGGACTTTTCCCGTTTTGTCAGCCAAGTAAAGGCTTTCCCAGAATTCCCCCATATCCTGCCACTCGTATCCTCAAAGTCATCACGTGGCCATGTCTTGCTGCAAGAGAGCCCGGGAAAGTAATCATTTTGCCAGTGTGGCTAGTAGGTTAGGAGCAGGACAGAAGGGACAACAGTAGCTGTAGTTTCTGACCCGTGTCTGTCAAAATATCACACTCCGAATTCTTTTTCTCTGCACAGGAGCCAGTCTGTGTGATGACTTGTATAAGTACTTCTTCTTCCATCACACCCACGGAGATACCATGACTGCCATGGACCCAAAGCAGATGAACATCGCTGCTGCTCTTTGGACTGTTGTGTCTTATGTTGTTGCAGACATGGAAGAAATGCTGCCCAGGTCCTAAAGAGAGCAAGAAAGAAGGCACTTGTATCCTTCACAGCCAGGAATCCTGCGTCTGCAGCTTTAGGAAACTCTTCTTCACATAACTCTTACCTGATCCATCTTCAAAGCACAAATCTTTTTCATGCTTTCTTTTATCCTTTCTTGACACTTTCTAAATTGTTTCTAGAATAAGATGATTCCTACTGCTACACAGAATCAATATATGGTCAGTAAGGGCATTTCTTTATACCATATTTTCAATGTATTGTTTCCACTTAAAAGTAAATCTGTTTTTATGTACTCATTTATAAATATTAAATATAATTAGATCAGTTTTGTGTTTTATATTATTTATTGATGGAGTAATGCTTAACTGAATACATAGAGATACTTGACTTTCTAATTTTATGGTTTTATATTATATGAATTTTTAAGTGATATATACAATTTTTAAAGTAGAAAAGATATCATTTTTTTAAAAAATCTAGAATGTATAACCCATGTTATATTTATTTTGTAGACATTTCTATGAAGTTCAGATTTATTTACATTTTCTTAAAGTTGAAAATCAGAGAGGCCAAAAATTATTCACAGGGATCTACAGAGCAAAATCACTAATCTCCATCTGCTCTTCAGATAGTCTCACCTCTTCTTCCTCACACAATGCTCAACATTCAATAAAAAAAATTATAAAACACAGAGGAGATTTACCCCAGTGGATCCAGTGCCTGCCTAGCAAATGTAAGGTCCCTGGTTTGATCCCTGGTAACCACATACCACAATGTGGTGCATGGTGACTCACGCCCACCAGCAATCAGTACCACATACCACAGTGCCAGGCATGGTGGCTGTTCCCTATAATCCCACACTCAGGAGGCAGAGGCAGAAGGATTGCTGAGTTTGAGGCTTGCTGGGCTCCATAGTGAGCTCAGAGCCAGCTTGAACTACAAAATGAGACCCTGTCTCAAAAAAAAAAAAAAACCCATAGGAAAAAAGTATAAAAACAAACAACATCAAAAGAAAAACCCTTCAGGGTCAATAAGTAAAACAATTAAGAAACAATCCAGAGCCGGGTGTGGTGGCTCACACCTATAATCCCAGCACTCGGGAGGCAGAGACAGGAGGATTGCTGAGTTCGAGGCTTGCCTGGACTACATAGTGAACTCAGGGCCAGCCTGAACTACAAAGCGAGACCCTGTCTCAAAAAAAAGAATCCAGAAATTGGAATGATTAGATGGGGAGTTTAACATAACTGACTAAAAGTATAGAAAATGAGTGCCGGGTGTGGTGGCTCACACTTGTAATCCCAACACTCGGGAGGCAGAAGCCGAGGATTGTGGAGTTTGAGGTTTCCCTGGGCTACACAGTGAGCTCAGGGCCATCCTGAACTACAAAGTGAGACACTATCTCAATTAAAAAAAAAAAAAGTATGGAAGATGAAAACATAAACTACACACACGAACAAAGCAAAATGTGAAGAAAGGAAACTGTAAGAGTCTAATTCAAATGATAAATGAATACAATGTCAGAGATAAAAATTTCTTTATTGAGCTCATAAGCAGAGTGGACAAGGCTGAAGAAAGAATTGGGGAACTTCTTGGTGGCTCAAGCCTGTAATCCCAGCACTCAGCAGGCAGAGGCAGGAGGATTGCTGAGTTCGAGGCTTACCTGGGCTACATAGTGAGCTCAGGGCCAGCCTAAACTACAAAATGAGACCCTGTCTCAAAAAAAAAAAAAATCAGGGAACTTGAATATAGGTCAATAAACATTAAAACTGAAGCACAATAAGAAGAAAGAATAGAGGAGGTAAAATGCAAATATGAATCATCTAACACCTGTGAGACAACATTTCAAAGACTACTATTCATGCAATGTAATTGGATTGGCAGCAGAAGACAATGACAGTTTTTTGACATACTGATATATGAGTCAGCTTTCTGGTCCCTGGACCAAATACCTAACATCCACAATTTAAAAGAATAGTTTACTTGGCTCTCAGTTTCAGAGGGTTCAGTCAATCATCAGCTGACTCCAGTGCAAGAACATCATGGTGGAAGGGTGCAGCGGAGCAAAGCTACTTAGTTCATGGTGACCAGGAAGTAGAGCAGGGAAATACCAGAGCAGAAGGGTGCAGGACCCTATATAGTACCCAAGATCATACCTCCATGACCCTTCCTCGCACTCCCAAGTGTGCTTTTCTCATCCCCTACATGGCTTCCAAACCAATTAAGTTGACATTTAAGTGCCACAAATAATTAAAAGGTTTGAAGAACAGAGAAGCATGTTTGATTTCTGGCAAGGTAGCAGGCCAGTACTGTGACTGAACTTTATACTGAAAATAACTAAAACTGGTAGATAACATTTAAAAAACATTTTTCTTAAATATATGAATGAACTGGTTAAAAAGTAAAAGATTAAAATAAAGATGAAGATGGATACCAAGAATAATACGCAGAACATTAAATCAGCTTTGCCTTTGAGAAAAATTGATGAATATAAAAATCTTGAATCTCATTTTACAGATTTTCAGGAATCCAAGATCTGGCACATACGGGTACTAGAAAATCCACAAAAAAATGAGACTCGGAAAGATTATATCTGAGTATAGTGAACCAAAAGTCTCTGAGGACTTCAAAGGAGATTACCATGTTTGAATAAGTGCTGAATAGATGGTCTAAGGTGTCTCCCACACATAAAGCTACAAAAAATATAAACACAATAAAACTTTTGAAAAAGCCAAAACCAGAACGTATTGATAAAGGCAAGCCAAAAAACACCAAAATTAACCTATAATGTCTCTCTGATATTTGGAATTTTTAGGAGAATTTGTGCAACTATATCTATTGTGTTTAAGGAAACAAAAAAAGAAAAAGATTATAAAAATGAGTAAGAACATTAAAACAAGATCCAAAGGGAACTTGTAGAAATATAAATTCTAATTAGGGAAGTATAAAATGTTAGTGGGCGAATTTAATGAGAATTCATTAACTGAAAGGTAACAGCAAAGACATTAATGAGAATTTATCAAAAAAGACAAAATTTGAGAAATATGAATGAGTTTAAGAAATGTAAAGGACAGTTACATTATCTACCATGTGTTTAATCAGGTTCCAGAAGAACAATGGGGACAAAGATTTACCTAAAAAACAATAAATAAAAAGTTATCAAGAAATTATGAAATATACAAACCCACATAATCAAACACATGAATCATAGACAGAATAAATGAAGAGACATGCAGAAATTATAGGCCACAAAAATATAAAGAAAAAGTCACTAGAGTAAGAAAGAAAGGATTATTTTTAAAGGATCAATAATTAGACTTTGTTAACCTCTTTATAGCAATAAAAGATAGAGGGATATCATCAACATGCTAAGAGACAGTTATCTAGTATATTCCTGTACTTGTTGAAAATATTTTCAGAAAGGACAAAAGAAACATATTTTCGTACTGAAAATGAAAGTCTACCACAATCAGACCTTCACTGCAGGCTATCTCTAAAAAGGGTGCTCCCAACAGCCAGACGCAAATCCAGAACTACCACTGTTACGATTACCACAGCTGAGAAGACCACTCTAGGCCAAATGGCCAAGCCCCCAGCCTTTCAGGAACCTTAGCAATTCCCCGGCTTTGTGCGTCAAGCTCGGGGAGGACGCCCCCTCGCCACCCTGGGCAGCGCAGGCCTTAGGATGATGCTCTTCCGGAGGGAATTAGGAGGTGACCGTCAAGGCCTTAGGGCCTTGGGGCCTTGGTCCAAGGACTCTCATTTGTGTGGCTGCACCCTACGTAGCCCAGATCCCTCCACGAGGCCTCCTTAACTCACAAGGAAGACACTTTCCTCCGCTCTTACCTCCATTCCATTTCTACTGTCCCTCTCCCTCTCTTTGATCCCCTCTCCATAAATGTCAGGAACCTTTTGGAAGGATTGTTCATCAGTGAAATGACTGTGTCTATTTTTGCCTCTTGCTTGTTATCTCAGAGAAACTGGTTACCCAGTGAAACTGGTTACTTTTACCTTGGCTTATTGTCCTAATTGACCATCTCAACCTACCATCTTGATAGAAATTAGCAGCTGAAAAAGTGGTAGCTTTTTAAAAACTGGACTAATACAATAAGGATCATGTGGTATTATATCAGAAAAAGAAAACAAGATGGAAAGAAGATCTTGAATAGAATAAGAAAGACTAGACTAGAATAAGAAAGGAAGTTACTGAAATTACTAAAGTCCTTATATTGCCTAGAAGAAAATAAAGATAATGTCTAACTCTACATGTTGCTGTTAAATGTGAATGCTGAGCTTTCTAAAATAACCTCCCATATAGAGATAAATATAAAACAACAAAATCTCCCACCCAACAAACAGGATGAGAAAAACAGGCTCAACAAGTTTGACATTTCCAATGACCACAGTGCCATTAATCAACTTCAGAAAATCTCTTAAATTTGGAAAATAAGAACTGACCTGATGAGATTAATAAATGACTGCTAAATAATCCATAAGACACAGATGAAATCATGTTAAAATTAAGTCAATTACAAACTAAATAACAGCACAAAAAAAATCTCCCTACAAAACCTGTGGAATCCAGGTAAACAACTTATTAGGCACAAATTTATAATTCTAAATTCTAAAAATAAAAGGACTAAAAAAAATTACCTAATACAATCTAAGAAGAAAAAAAATACCACAGAGAGAAAGGGTTAGGCAGGAAGTAAAGAAGCGGCCCACTGCCAGATGGTACCGGTCCTATCCCGTCTTCACAACAGAAGACAAAGGGCCACAAATGGAGACTCAGTTTGGAAGGCACCACTCAGTGACCACCTGAGAACCGTCATACACTGGGGAAACCATCCGTATCCAGTTTTAGATGTAGTTCTAAACACTCATAGTAGGCTGAATGGCTGCCTCTTTTGTTCCCAAAGAGGGGACTTTTGTGCCCTCAATATTTTCTGTTTTCTTCACAAGTAGCAGAGAGCAACCTCACTCCTGAGCTCCACCGCTGGGCAGGAACCCTTCAGAGCAGCCAGAACATTTACCCCACCACAGGCAAGGGCCCAAAGGAAGTCCCAACTCACCTTTTGGGCCCACTACCAACCTCTCTGTATGCAGTGCAAATATTTTAAGCTTCAGATAAACTGTAAAGGAGAAATAACCATCACAAAGTTGTATTCAAGTCTCCAATTCACACCTACTGGGGGGCTGTCATTATCTCCCCCACATACCGCCTCCTAGGCCATGGGACCCACCTACCTTCAATGGAAAGCTGGAGCCTCTCTCTATCCCTGGTGTTGGCCTAGACTTATTTAAGTAGCTCTAGTGTAGGATTGCCAATACCCAGAGTCACTTCCAGGTGGCTCTGAAGAAATAAATCTGACTCACTCCCTTTGCCCATCCCCATAAAATTGTCTCTTTCTCAAACCAATAATAGAAGAAGAGATTAATTTACCACCTGGCTCCCTGAATAGCTCCCTGACTGGCGGGACTGGGTTGGAGAGACCATGTGAAAGGTGACAGATTTGAAGGATATTAGGGACTGAGGTTATCAGTAGCACTAAAAGTAGGGGAGATACAAAGAGTATGTGAGGCTTGGAACAACAACAGCAAAAAAAAAAAAAAAAAAACAGTGTAAAAGAAGAAAAATGGAGACAAGGTCTGTGAGGTTGTTTTTCTCACAGCTCTACCTGAACAACACAATTGCAAACGTCTGCAAGGTAGCCTTGAAGCCCAGCGGTGTTACTGAGTGACTCTAGCAAAAAGCATTATTAAATGCAATTCTCTGACTTTCCATAAACTGTTGTGAAAGGAAGTTCACCTGCCAAGGAACGGTGTATCATCCAAGCGGTATCCTATTTGCTAAACACGCAACTGCTTTCCAATTTGGCCTTTAGGGTCAAGTTGCTTTTCTGATTCACCTGGCTGAATAGATGTAAGTGCAAATTGAGAAGAGAAACTCGCTTAAATATTTGTATATTATGAAAAGGGTGAATTCTGGAACAGAAAAAGGAGAGGATTAGAGGGAAAGGAGGTCGACTGCTGATTTTACCTTTGACATTGTGAAGATGTGGTTTTTGAGAGTTCTGGTGTGGGTGAGTGATTGGGAGTTTGTGTTCCCTAGAGTGTTCCCGCCTTCCTCACAGTAATTACACTAATGATGCTACAACTGTGTTGAAAATTCTCATGCGTCTACACGGCAGGCATTACATTGCCACGCAGTCTTATTTGCTCAGTCTGCTTCCTTTCATAATAATTTGAGATGCTTCCCATGTACCTTGAGTAAATATCAAACACATCTCGGTATCTATAGCTGTCTCATGAAATATACATCTTCGCTAATGGTGCCCAAATGATTAATTTACAGCTATATGATGATTAGCATAAAAATCTCATCATGACATGAGATAGAAATGTTATCACTAATTGCCATTCGAAGTGAAGAATGTTTGCGGCACAGAAATTAATGATGTATGCTTGCTTCTCAATCCTCCGTTAAACCAGAAAAACCCAGGTTGCTTTTGGAGCAGAAAGAAATTACCTTTGAAGTTTGTTTTCTAAAATTTTTTCCTCTCCCTTCAATGCTCCACAATTAATTGGAAGAAGAGTGGGAGGCAATTGTTAATGAGGTTTAGACAGATGAACTCCATTCCAACCGAATCAGATCTTTCAATCAATTGGTTACTCAACTACAGGCCAAGACCTTTTCCCTGGAGGTTAGAGCCTCCTGGTAGCCTTGAAATCTGACAGATAAACCTTCATGCATTTTTTTCATAGCCTAGGAATGCTAATATTTTAACTATTATTAGGGGTCCTTTGAGGTCTGCTCAGTTAGCTACCCAATTATCTTCAAGTTTGATGGTACCTTACAAAGCTTTGTTTTATTTCCCAGATTTAAAGAACATCTAACTGTGCATTGAATCTTGATGATAAAGTCAAGCCCTAGCCCAGTTTGTATTCTTCTTTTCAATATCAACTAGCCTAGCCCAGAGATTTCCCTAAGCTAAGTGTGTCTTTGACTCTACCGACCCTAACCATCCAAATTGTCATCTGCATTGTCGCTAATACCAGCCCTGAACGATTATGCTGCTAAAATGCTCCATGCATTTTCTCGGTGAATCCTTATCCAATGCAGTGAGATAGGTTCTATTTTAATGCACATTTTAGTCATGGAAAATCATAAGTATGCAGCTCATAATTAACTTTTTTACTTAACTGATAAAATCCAACTGAAATCTAGAAAATTCACATCCAAATATCCTCCTCAGACAAACAAACCCTAACCCTCAGTAGCTCCTCTAGTCTTGCCATACGACTAAATTCTCTCTAACTGATGCCACTTCCACTTCACTGAATAGAAAACGAGATTTGAATACTTACACACTTGGGCCGAGGAAAGAGAGGCCCAGGCCCAGACTCCTGTTTCAGCTGTACCCATGTGTCATGCAGATATGTCAGTAATAAACGTATCAAGGGACTGCTGGGCGCTTCTGTTACAGGGGGAGACTGGGCCCCAACAACGTGTTGGGCTGCCTCAGCCCACATCCAAGCAATGACAGTTAGACTCAGAAGACCAGTAACATCACAGGACCTGCCTTTGAGGAAACACTGTGTCCAAATGCTGCCAGACAATGTTTCAGATCGGGAAGAAGATTTGAGGAACAAAAGTACTCAAGAGGAAAAGGCAAGTTCATTAAGTTGTCAAATCTGTCCTCTCCGAGAGCGTGACAGCAATAGACCCTGCATAATGAGGTATCGTTTCCCGGTGGAGTCAAGTATCTTCTATTTCCTTGGTGCTCGACTTGTTCCAATTTGTGGTTCCAAAGGCATTTGTGAGTTAGCGTGGTATTCACCACAGCTGTACATGGAGGTGTTTTGCATTATTTAATATTTGTCATGTTAAATGATTTGTATTCCTTATAAATTAGAGTTTTTTGTCTTAGGCATTATACTTTGGAAATCTAATATTCATAATTTACTTTGGCAAATGGATGAACATGTCATATTAGAAATGCAAATCATTTCATTTTATAAAATTATAATATTTAACAAACATTTTCAAATGTGAGTAATAAATGTGTGCTTTACTTGTATATTTTTATTTTAAAGCAAGATGCCATTAATTATAATTTATATATCCCCTTCATGTAATAGATAATGATTAAATTATTTTCAAATTAAATAAAAATAATTTAAAATACACAAAAATTTCCCATTTTTATGTGTGCAGTTCGCTAGCATTAAACATTCATACTGTTGCACAACCATTATCACCATCTATCTCCAGAATGTTTGCATCTTGCAAAACTCTGTAACCATGAAACATAACTTCCCAATCTCCACAATCCCTGGAAACTACCTTCAATTTTCTGTGTCTAAGTAACTGCTTTACATATATCATATAGTGATATTACACAATATCTGTCTGTTGGAACTGGCTTATTTCCTGTAGCATAATATTCTCAAGGTTCATCCATGTTATTTCATGTGCCATGATTTTCCTTAAGACTAACATTCCAGTCCATATATATAACATGTTTTGCTTAACTGTTCATCCACTGATGGGCCTTCAAGTTACTTCCACTAATTCTGCTATGAACATGGGTACACACGTACATGTTGAGATCATTCTTTCAATTCATTTGGGAATATATACAGGTGTTTATAATTTTTGGAGGAGCCTGCACACTGTTCTTCAAAATGGCAGCATCACTTTACATTCCCCCTTAACAGTGCACAAATATTTAAATTTCTATACAATCTTGTCAACTTGGTTATTTTTCTGTTTTTTAAACTGCAGGTAATATTCTGTTGTGGTTTTGACTATATTTCTTTAATGATTTGGTAGTTCAGCATATTTTCATGTACTTATTGGTTATTTGCATATCTTCTTTGGAAGAATGTCAATTCAAGCCCTTTTCTCATCATAAAAACTCAAGTTATTTTGGTTTTTTGTTGTTGTTATTGCTGTTGTTGAGTTAGAGGAGTTCTTTGCATATTCTAGACATTAATTCTTGCAACAAATCTCATTTATGAATATTTTTCCCCATTCTGCAATATGTCTTCTCATTTTCTTGATTTTTTCTAATGCACAGAGCATCATGATTTTGATATATTTTATCAAATTTTGTTGTTGTTGCTTGTGTCTTTGGAGCTGTATCTAAGAAATCATTGCCAGGGCCTGAGATTTAGCTCAGTGGTTCCAGCACCTGCCTAGCAAGCGCAAGGTCCCTGGTTTGATCCCTGGTAATCACATACAACAATACCAGGCCTAGTGAGTCATGCCCACTGGCAGTCAGTACCACATACCACAAATGCTAGGCATGGTGGTTCAAACCTGTAATCCCAGCACTCGCGAGGCAGAGGCCAGGAATTGCTGAGTTTGAGGCTTGCCTGAGCTACATAGTGAACTCAGGGCCAGCCTGAACTACAAAGTGAGACCCTGTCTCAAAAAGAAAAAAAAAAAATCATTGCCAAAGCCAATGTCATGAAGCTTTTCCCCTATGATTTTAGGAGCTCTATAGTTTTAGCTCTTATGCTTAGGTCTTTCATCTATTTTGAGTTAGTGTTTATAAGTGGTCCAACTTTATTTCCAATTTTATAATAGTCCAGCTTCCTTCTTTTGCATGTAGATGTCTAGTTCTCTCAATAATGTTTATCAAAAATGCTCTTTTCTCCGTTATATGGTCTTGACACTCTTGTCAAAAATCCCTTGACTCTATATTTGTGGAATTATTTGGGGGAAGATTTATAATCTCTTTCCATTGACCTATATGTCCTTACTTTATAGTAAGCCTATACTATTTTGATCACCATAGCTTTACCGCAAGGTTTGAAATCAGGAAATGTGACACTTTTTTCCCTTTATTGAGTTTATTGGTACATTTTAGATACACATTGTGATCACATTTACCATTAATCGTTTGTACCTGTACATACTGTACCTTGATTCTCATTTTTCCCATTCCCCTACCCTGCCTACACCCCATATACATGTTTTGTTTCCATTTTTTTAATGTCAAATTTTTTCTTTCCCATCTTTGCTTTCCACTGCCTCCCATTTCCCCTTGACTTGTCATTTTTCAAGGTTGTTTTAGCTATTTTGAATTGATGGGGATTCCATACAAATTTTAGTATGGATTTATTTTTACTGCAAAGAACAATAGTGGAGTCAGGCATGGTGGTGCCAGCCTAAGGTGGAAGAATCTCATTGAGAATCTCATAAGTTCACTGCGGGCTACTTAGCCAATTAGATTTTGTCTTTAAAGTGAAAATAAACAAACAAACAATATTGTAGTATTTATTATTATTTAATAAAGGCTAGGGATATAGCTCAGTGTAAAGGCTCTGGTTCACTCCCCAGTAAAACACACACACACACACACACACACACACACACACACACAAGTTAAAAGAGGAAGGATACCATTGATATAGGAATGACATTAGCTCTCTAGATCTTTTTTGGCTAAAACTGGCATCTTCACAGTAGTAAGTCTTCAGTTCATGAACAAATAATGCTTTACCATTTATTTGTGTCTTCATTAATTTCTTTCAGGACTATTTTAACATTTGCAGCACACAAGTCTTCACCTTCTTTGGTTAACTTTATTTCTAGGAACTTTTTTCTTCTCAATGTTATGATAATTGGAAATTTTTTTCTTAATTTCCTTTTCAGATGTTCATTATTAGTATGCAGAAGTACAAATCTTTCCTGTGTGTTCATTTGTACTTTTTGACTTTGCTGAATTCATTTTTTATTTCTAATGGTTGTTTTATGGAAATTTAAGGATTTTCTACAGTAAGATCATGTCATCTGTGAACAGATCGTTTTTCTTCTTCTTTTCCAATTTAGATACATTTTATTTCTTTTTCTTGAATAATTCCTCTGGCTTTAAAAGTTAATTTTCAGTATTTTAGAAGAAAGATAACTTTCTGAGAACATGTATAAAATCTCATTTACATTTACTTCAGTATTCACTCATTAAACACATTCAAATGTTCTATATTTCAATAAAATGAATTTTATTTTTTAATCCTTTAAAACATTATTTCAACAGAATACAAATTGTGTAGAAGAAATTCATGATTCTGTTGGAGACAAGAAAAGTAAATTTTATGGGATATACATAATAAGTTGTGAATTACCTATATTATCATTATTTTTCAGGCATTGCTGGCCCCCCCATAGAATACCTAGGAATGGACAATAATAATTACATTCAACTCAAATATCTTTGATATTTTTCCTACTTTCCTTAATTATGAGTATATATTTGAGGAGCCAACGTGCTGAAAGATACATAGTTTAAGACTCTGTTAGTTTTCCTTTATAACTTTCAAATATTTAAGCATAATTGAATTACATCAAGGCTACCAGAAATAGGCATGTTGGGCTAGTCTTCCCCTCAGTCCTCTTAGCCCAAATGTGGACAAAAGGTTGGACATGAATATCAGTTGTACTCTGATGAAATCACCCACTCCTTGCTTTGGAGCCAGGACCTTTACATATTATATCCCAGTCTACGTACTCTCCTGCTTGGAACCCTAAGTAGTTTCCCTTTACACTTGGAATAAATCTTACAATATGAAAAACCTTGTATGTCCTAACTTTGCCTCCCATCCAGACTCAGTTTATACTTTTCCCCCTCTTTATTTTGGCCATTCTTTTTCCAATATATTCCTTCCTGCCCTGAGACCATTGAATAACTGGTTCCCTCTCCCTGTGCTATTTTTCTCCCTAGCCCCTTCTCTCTCTAAGTCCTGTCCATCAATAAGACTCATCGTCCAGATTCTTTCCTCCAGGAATCCCCCTTGGAAACTCTGGACTTGATAGATCTTAAGGACAAATCATTACTATGATGATCATAATAAAAGCTGACATTTACTGTGTATTTTCTATCCAATAGTCAAAGAAGATCTTCATATGTATTGACTGAATTCTCATGAAATCCTTCAAACTCCATAAATAAGTCAAAACTTATACGAGTCAAGTCAGTTGCTCATGGTCACATTGTTAATTAGAGGTAACCCTGTGGTTTTAATCAAGACTACCCATGGGCTGTATATTTAGCTACAATGCCATATTTATTTCCCCTGATAAAGATCCTCACTAGCTCATCTTATGTGTTATTTAAGCTTCTGCCATGTACCAGTGTTGAGGGTAGGCATGGCAACCAGTGTGAGACTGATGAGTCTGCTTTAAAGGAACTTTGTTGTAGATGGGGAGAGAGACCGTGAAAAACAAACAAGCGAGCCCTTCCTGTGGTGGCACTGAATAGGCTCTACGACAAAGAGCAACTGGGGAAAGTCTTCTATTCACTGGACAGACACAGATGTCCTCTCTAAAGACAGGCCCTTTGATCTGAGTCCTGAAAGATGATGGGGACAGCTAATATGCCCTGGCAACAAAGATCCAACATTTTAGCTGGCATCGGGACTATACTCTTTCTCCTGTCCCACTGTGTAACTAGATCCAGCCATGTGACTAAACTCCCGCTAAACAGGCTCCAGTTATGACGGGAACTGGCATAAGAAACTTCCAAAAGGTCTCTATAAGGAGAGGGCCAGGGAGATGGGAGCGCTTCCTTCCACCCCGTCCCCCTTCCAGCTAGAAAGAAGCAGCATCAGCAACAAATTTGGATCACGATGAGGTCCTAAGATGTTACATGGCAGAAAAGTACAAAAAAAGGAGCCTGAGTCCCTGGTATTGGGTTTCTCCGCCAGCTCTGCACTGCCCACCTCGAGCGGGATGGGGCTGCTTCCTGCTGAGCGATGAATTCGCTTCTTCATTCTTCTGAAAATGTAACTCTGTTCCTTGTGAAGTGCAGGGGACAAGCTTCACGCACACACTTCTGGTCACAGCGGCGGTAAATGAAGCATCCGAGGAAGTCACTGCGACCCTCTTGGTTGCCTCCAGCTCCCAATCACAGGACGTGTCCGGCTTCCCTCCCTGTCACACAGGCCTTTAGAGAGCGATGGGAAGGGGTCTGGCAGGCTGGAAGGGCTACTACACACTGATCAGGTGGCACCTGCCTAGCTAATAAAGTCAAAAAGAGCCAGCGTGCAGATCTCCAGAAACATCTGTGTGACCCATTAGTGATTTCACAAACACGTTCAAATGCTCAGATAAAGCTTCTGATGTCCACAGTCTTTGCACTTCCAAATGGTGGGTGAGCAAACAGGAACTGGTCTTTGAAACTCTTCAAAGCAATGACATTGTCTAAACCAGTTTGTTGGTTGTTCTCTGAATTCCAAAAGTGAGGGGAGGGTTTCTGTTGGTTCATCTTTCCAGAGACACGGTCTCTCCTAAGCACCTTTTTTCTAGGAAGTTTAAATCCATAATGTATCTGTTTAGTAGCTAAGTTTGGACCCCCATAGAGAATTGGCTGACTGTTAAAAGAGCACCAGTGATTATTTTCAAAATCTGTAAACATTCTATTAGGAAATGGTAAATAGAACTGACTGTCGTGGTAGTAACTGATTAAAGGCAGGAATGGTTCTCCTCCCGACATATCTAAAGCTCCTAAAGTCACACATGGCATTGTCATTATTCCAGAATATTCTGAGACTATTACCTTATCATTTTGTGTGAACTAGAGTTTGGTCATGTTGTGGGTGACATATAATTGGTACTCCTGCTTCAACTGTTTTTAACTAAGTAGTCCTCCTTTGGGACAGATACTATGTGGAAAATACCTGGAAACTACCTTGTGAGCCACTGAGCCAAGAAGCTAAAGCTTTGGAGTCTTCTCTGTCACTGTAACTCCCTTAATCATAAGCGACTAAAATACATTTAAATGGCCTTCAGCAAAAAGAAATGTGATGGAAAACTACCGAATGATCGCAGAGACTCTGGATTTTGGACACAGCCAAGTTTCAGGAACTGAGTCAGTGACTGATCCTGCCGAGCCATGCTTCCAACCTTCTTCACCTCCACATAGTATATAAACCGTATTTCTGCAGCCCATGGGGATAAAATAACGAGGCTGCTCTACAGAATCAAAAGTGCCTTACTCCCTGGCATACTGATGAGCCACCCAGACAAAGCCGTTTCTTTTTTCTTCCAGTTCCTAAATTCTTGAGAGACAATCAGGGCTACTATTTATTAACCACTTTCCTGAGGATGACAAGCACTGTTCTAAGGACAGTATGTGCATTTCATTCCTTCATCAAATCCTCACACCGTCCTCTACATCAGGTATTGTATTTTCTCACTTCATAGACCAGAAAACCTAGTTGTTCAGGGGTATGCGATTTGCCCGAGGTCCCAGGGTCCATGATGGAGGCAGCAGTTGAATCCAGTTTGGCGCTGATTTACCTTGACCCCTCAATACAGTGCCCCAGCCAGTAAAATCATCTACAAGAGGAAATAAACCGATTGGCCGAGCTTGAATTAACTGCCCATCCTGGACCAATCAGAGATGAAAAGCATATGAGGTCAGACTGCCTCCCCCAGAACTTGCCACTTCCGGCAAGTCTCAAAATCTCTCAGTGCTTCTACCTGTCTGTAAAACATCATTTATTATCACTCATAGGATTATTGCACAATTAGGTGGAGACAAAAAGATCTATGAAAAGTCCTAAGAATAATACCTGCTACCAATTAAGTTCTATCTGTATCTGTTGAAATATCTGTTGCATGTATTAGAATAATCTGTTTACTGTGTTCTTTGGCACTGGACCGTGGAACTCTTGAGTCCTGAGACCTTGCCTTTCCATCCTGTGTCCAGAGTCCACACAAGTCAACAGCCTGCTGCCCTGCTATCGAAAGATGCTCTCTCGCGCTCTCTCCTACTCACCTTCCAGGTGGCGACGGCCTCAGGATTTGTAGGTGAGCCAGCTGAATCAAGGAGAGCCTCATATAGAATCAGCCTGGAGATGGAGGCTTGAAGGGCAGGGATCTCCTGGAGCTGTAATACTGTGCATTAGAGATATGTGGCATCAGCTGCCACACACAGCGAAGAAGGTTAGTGGGTCACACAAGACTGGCCCAAGGGTCACATGCTTCCGCAGACAGCTGGTGACTGTGGCTCATAATCACAGGCCACCGGTTTCTGGCCTTACATATGTTTGCTCAGCATCACCTTCTATAAAATGACACTAGTGGAATCCATCTCATGGAATTGTCTTAAGGAGTAGATGAAGAAACACTTTATACGTGTCCTCAATCAGCAATTAATGTTAGAGGTTTTTTTTTTTTTTTTGGTACAATCATCACCAACCCCACTACACTTGTAAAGAGAGCTGGAAGATGCCACACTCGTTTTCTTTCTCCTGTCAGGAACTTGTGTGTTTAATTTTGCTCTTATTTATTTACAGTTCTGATGGGAACTATGTTTTAGCAGGCTATTAAAAGGTTCCAGCCCTTTCTCTTTGGCCTCCACAAGGGAGTCCCTGGACTCACAGGTGACATTATAGCTTCTTGATCTCTGAAGGCTTCCTAAGGATAATAGCATTCTTAGATTGAAGTTCTCCAAAACCCCAATGTCTGGAATCCACAGTCTACTATTCCCAGGACTGTAGGGACACTTTTGCGATTGCAGAACTCATTTAAATGGAGATGAATTTGATTTAGTTGTTGTTGTTTAAATAAATAAATAAATAGGAAACATAACAAGAAAATCAATAGAGGTGCAATGGGACTATCCTCGGTGTAATAAAGGTCTTTCCCATTTTTAGCGGGCTGCTGTGCCTCAGGAAGGCTTTAGAAATGTTTTGGTTTCATACATGGGAAAAAGCCCTCTGGGTGAATTACTAGCCTCCTCCAGAGGCCTCGCCATAAGAATGATCCACTATAAAAGATAGAGAGAGAGGTTAATTACTAGGAGAACTTCAGGACTAAACTGAGGGAGTTACTCTGACTCACAGTGAGGGGCCCAAGCAGAAGGTCACATTTAGTGGCCACAGCTCTTTCTCTCTGGCAAGGACAGGGGCTTTAGTGTGATGCCACATGCAGGGCAGGGGTTTGTGTAGAGATGATAAATCATTAACTGCCTACCAGGGGAGGATGACAGATCAGCTGGCAAGATTCAGCAGAACCTCTTATTCTACATTTGGCTCTCAGTGAAACTCCAATCAGACTCCTCCCAGGGCTGGCTCCTTCCTTCTTCTGGGTTGATAACAGACCCTCGTGTTTAAACTCTGCTTCCCTGTTGTTATCTGCTCCCTCCGGGTGATTGTGTGATTTGCTGTGCCTGAAAGCATGCCGACCTAAGGAGCACTTGATTTCCAAAAACTTGCGTGAGCTTTTCATCTAAAAACAACTGAAAACAAAAGTTTTTGCCCAAAAAAGTTTACTTTTAACCAGAAACCTGATTCCTTGTCCATCCCTCAATTCATGCCAGTATTCTGAGGACAAGTAGGTATATGGATGCTCAACTTTTACTTCCAGTATCTATAACTTCTTTCTCCTAACACTTTCGAATAATCTTTTAAGAATTCCTACTTCACTATGCTAGCACAGGGTGGAATTCTATCGTTCCGAATTCCTTTGTGCCCATGTGACAATTTGTTGGGAACATGTTTTGGGAGAAATAATTGGAAGGTCAAAATTGATCAGGCCTTCCTGGTGCAGACGAACTCTGGACTCAACTCGCCTTCATCTCTGCTAACAACTAAGAATCCGGTGGTCCCACATGCTGTGATGCTTCAGGGCTGAGCTACTCCATTGCCAGTGTCTGCCTTGCCCAGGGGGACCTTCATCTGCATACTGTCTCTAGGACTATTGGAGGTGTCTGCCCTGCCCACGGGGTCTGCTACATTCTGTTACTCTAGAGGTGCGGAATAAAAGGTGTGGTGGGCTGGGGCCTGGGGTCTTTTGCTACCCAGAGTAGCATGGATCAGGCCCAAACTTAGCCTCTCTGAACCTCATTTTTGCCTACTTATTAATTATTATTTTGCTGTGTGCCATCGACTCACAGGGGACTAGAATCTAATATAAAGGTTCTAGTTACGTTCCCTTCCCCTGGTTCCCACAACAATTAATTATATGACCAGCTACTGAATGGCCTAATCACAGGCTAATAAAAATTAATGTATTTCTACCTTTAGTTTTTTTAGATCAGAAAACCTAGTTGTTCAGGGGTCTACAACTTGCCTGAGGTCCAAAGGCAAGTTTTTTTAGGTTTGTTTTTTTTTAATCAACATTCAGACTATGCATTTTTAGCTTTCAAATACTTCACAGTTAGCCACATTTATAAGCTTTTCCACTTGAGTCACCCAGGGCAGTGTGCAAAGGAGGGACAGAAACCACTGGGGAGTCAACGGAATGCAGTGACTAAAGGCAGAGTTTCTGGAACCAACTTTTTTATACTGTTTGGTCCCCAATCTACCATCATTTATGCTGTTGATCTTGGCAAGTTATATCTCCCAGCTCTATCTTACCTTCCCCACTGCAAAACTGAGATTAAAATTACTCCACCTCTTTCTAAGTGTGGCTTATTTCTCTTAACATGGTGATCTCCAGTTCCATCCATTTTCCTGCAATGACATAATTTTATTCTTCCTCTTGGTGCATATATATATATATATATATATATATATATATATATATATATATTATGTATATATATTTATTTATATGGCAATTGCACTCATCAGTTGACAGGCAGCTAGCCACTGTGAATACCAGTAAACATGGATATCTGTGTATCTTTACAGAATGTTGACTTTAATTCTTTTAAGTGTAGTATGTCAAGAACGTAAGTCTAATGCAGAAAGACAAGCACTGCATGTTTTCTGTCATATTTGAAATAGTAAAAGAAAGGAAAGAAAGAAAGGGAAAGAAAGAGAAAGAAAAAGAAAGAAAGAAAGAAAAGAAAGAAAGAAAGAAAGAAAGAAAGAAAGAAAGAAAGAAAGAAAGAAAGAAAGAAAGAAAGAAAGATGATACAAAGATAGAAAGGATATTATTCAAGCAAGAATCTGGAATGATCAAAGGACATGTACAAATAAAACTTAGTATTCTGTATAACTAATAATATAAGCTAATAAAAACGAATTGTCTCTGCTTCATAGGCTTCCTCTGAAACAATGTGTAGTGTTTAAAACAATTCCTAGAACAAGATAGTTCTATTTAAGAGATTGTTGTTATCACTCAACAAGAACAACACATAGAACCTAAAACTTTCAGAAGACAGCTACCATGACACCAAGAATCCGGACTGTGTTTCAGTTCTTACACCCATGACCTGGCAGAACTGAGGTACTTAGATCACTAACACATTTAGGGATTGTCTTAGTTTGCACTGCTTTCACAAAACACTCCAGACTGGGGTAAGTTGTAAGGAATAGGAATTAGTTTCTTACAGTTCTTAAAGTCAGGAAGTCCAAGACCAAGCACCCTTGCACTGGGAAATAATCAAGGTCACTCTCTGATTCAAGGTGGCACCTGGCTTCTGCAGCCTCCAGTGGTAAAGGCAACAGGGAAAGCAAGCTGCACGCTGTGGTGAGCTGCTTTCATAGAGGTCTTAGTCTCACTCCCTAGGGCTACAGCATCGTGGCTTAACATACCCCAAAGTTCCCACTTCTTCATACCTTCACATTTCTTTTTTAAAAAATTGAATTCTTTAAATTGAATTCTATAAAATTACATTTTATAGACAGCTCATGATCACATTCAACACTGGAGAGTTTGTACCGGTATATGACACAAGTTAATTCTCATTTTTACCAATATCCCTACCCACCCCACAACACACTCCCCGTATACATGTGCCTTTTTGTTTTCAAATTATATTTATTCTTTCCCCTCATTACTTTCCCCTACCACGTTCTTTTTGAGTATTTCCTATTTCAAAAAATCTATCATACATTCTAGAACTCATTTACATCTACAGGTTCTCATTGCAGAGAAAAGATGGTATTTACATATCTGTGATCTATTTATTTCACTTATTAGTGTGTCCTCAATACCATCACATTTCTAGTTTAGTTTCAACACATGAACTTTGGGGAACACAAAAAATTTCAAGTAATAAGGGTGATATATTCATGACTTTCTTCCTCTAATCACCTCTCAAGTTTTACCTTACAATGTTTTGGAGAACATTTAGTTATGAATGAATTTGTAGCTCACAAAACATAGGCAAACTTCCTTAAGATATTTAAGTATAAATAAGTAGCTAGGAAACTAAATGTTTGATTGCCCTGGGAAAAAGGGATGTGTTAAATATAAAATGTGGGATATGTTAAACATAAAGTAGGTAACATACTTAGCAAGTAATGTATCTGTATGATAAACTGAGATAGAAAAGGAAGAAGAACCAAGGAATACCTAATATTTTTATGTATCTAGGTATAAAATATTAATAATATACCAGATAGATATGACTAAATACCAAAAGGCGCATAAGACTAAGTATTAAAATGGATGTGAGCATTTAATATTCATGATCTCCTAATTGGGCTACCTGTGGCTATACCCTTGGAGCAGGGATGGAAAACCTTTTAGACCTTTCAACCTGCTGTGGCATGCGTGACATAGGTTTGCCACCAGTGTCTTATAGCTTCATGTGTTCTGTGTCTAAGTAACATAAATAGAACTTAGAGCTGCTCGTGTGACTAACAAACAAGAAATAGCTATGGCCTGGCATTGTCCCCACATCCATCTCGTAGAACAAGTATGTCCCATTGCCCCAAGGCGCTCTATCTTCAGGACGCTGTGTTAGTGGGCACTAAGATGGTCCTGGTGTTCAAATATTTGTCAGATGGGTTCACAAATATCAGCAATGCAGCTATACTCGTGATATAGTTTATTAAAGTAAAAGGAGACAGATTAAACTTGGCAAAGGAAAAGCTTGCAGAGCGCAAGGGTGATCCTGTTAAGGTTTATATCTGTATGTTCCCGGGAAGCCTCTCGCCCTCACAGGCGGGGCTTCTGGAAGTGACTGGGGACAGCGGGGTGACGCTCCTGCGCGGGTGAGACCTCGGAGTTTAGAGCTGACTTCCGAAGAGGTAGGTCCCTGAGGGCACTGGGAGGGCTGCGTCTTCCTCACTCCTCCCTTCACATGCCCTCTCCCCCCTCCCCCTCCCTCCCTCCCCTCTCTCGGCTTCCTCTCTGCCATGCTGAGCAGCACTCATCTCCCACAGCCCTTCTGCCACGGTACCTTGCCGAGGAGCCAACCAACTAGACTGAAACCTCTACAGACTGTGAGCCCAAAATCAACCTCTCCTCCTACAAATTGGAAGTGTCCAGCATTGAGTCCCAGCAATGAGAAGGTAACTGAAACAGACTTGATGCAGGTTTCTCGTTGTCCTGTCCCAGAGCAGCCGTATAAACAGCATATAAATTTCCTGGCAATGGGCCGGAGGGTTAGCTCAGTGGTTCCGGCGCCTGCCTCGCAAGCGCAAGGTCCTGAGTTCGATCCCTGGTAACCACATAGAATGCTGGGCATGGAGACTCGCGCCCACCAGCAATCAATACCACATACCACAATGCCGGACGTGGTGGCTCACGCCTGTCATCCCAGCACTCGGGAGGCAGAGACAGGAGGATTGCTGAGTTCGCAGCTGCTTGCCTGGGCACCCTAGTGAGCTCAGGGCCAGCCTGAACTGCAAAGTGAGACCCTGTCTCAAAAAAAAAAAAAAAAAACTCATCAGGGAATTTACACACGCGTGCGCACGCGCACACACACACACACACACACACACACAACTGTTTCCAAAAGAAAAACATGATTCTGGGCAGACAAAATCAATATTCTCATAGGATTCAAGAAATACACGAGTATTAAATAATCAGTTGGCGGTGTAAATGGATGAATGGATAAGTGAATGAAAAAAGAAATGTGGTTCCCAGCACAAGGGTTTCTACCATGTGAAACTCACAAAATAAATACTTGTGTTGGATCTAAACACTAATAAGATTCAAGGTCGGGTTAGGTAAGTCAATGTTAGAGAAACTTTGCTTTTCTTTCACAAAAATAAACACCCAGAAATTCTAGGAAGAAGGTGGAGGTTATCGTTTTACACACTATTGAAATATAGGTCCGTGAAACAGTGAGAGCGTGGGGAGGAGAATGTCTCAACGGGACAGTTACAGTTTTAACAGGACACCTACCTGGAGCAGCGTTAGTTTCCGGATGCTGCTCTTGTTGGCGAACCTCTTTCTTGGGACAGTAAGTGCAATGCCGTTGTCATGGTGATTACAGTCCAGCACACAGAGTCACAAGTTCCGTCTGGAGAGACCGGTCACCTCAACTGGCACGAGCCAGCAGGATCCTCAGGAAATATGAGCTCTCTCCATGGGGCTTCTCGGAGTCTCTTTAACTACCGAACTCATGCAGTTCCTTTAAGTTGCTCCTCAGCTTCCAGTCTTGTTTGTGTCCCCTTAAAACTGCCATTTGAAGAGCTGATTTTCAGAATGGGAGTTGGCAGGGCAAATAGAACCCCAGCTGGGAGAGTACGTCTACCCTGCCGGGAAGGTTATAAAAAAGGACTGGATGAGAGAGTCTAGCAGCGGTTCCGAGGAGAGGAAGAAAAGAGCCATGAGCTCGCTCGCTCACGTACATAAGTGCCTTGAAGTGTTTTGCGCACAGCTTGGGCCCAGCAAGGCCTCAATGCACTTCATCCCCAAACTCTTGTCGTATTTTCACCTTGTGCTACATTTCAGAGGAGATGTAGTCTGTGTCTTTAATGAGCCTGACTTCAGTTTGTCCCTTAGGATTTACTAACCCATCTTTTATTAGCTTATAGTTACTTAAGTATAATAAGTCCACTTCTCCATGACCAAATAGACATTTATGTCCTTCGATACTAGGGATTTCATTTTTTATAATAAGTTGAGTTTACTGGTACATCTTAGGAATACATGATGGTTGTACCAGGGATTTCTTGCAGGGTCAGGGTGGTGGTCGGGAGGGGTAGGAGGGCTCCAAAGAATTGGAAGGTGTTTTTCAGCCCAGAATATTTAAGGGTTCTGTCACATCCGGGCCAGCAGCCGCCAGTCTCCGCTACCTTTTGAGATGTGATGCTTTATTCTTCTGGCTCTGATGTAGAGTGAGTTTTCCTGCAGACTGCAGCCTAATGTCACAACTGTTCGTTCATACCTCAGGACTGATGACACCCATCTAGCTCAAACTGGAATGAAACATAAGAGTATTCACAGCCAAAAAATGATACCCACACTGAAAGCTGAAAGAAGAGAAAGCAAAGGGAAGTCACTTATGCAAACTTTTGCCGACTTGGTTGGGCTAAACTATAACTTAAGGCAAGAGAGCTGGTTTTCCAGCAGACCCTCAGGGGGCACAGAAACAAAAGTCCTATGGGAGTCACAATGTCACCCCCTACACACACACACACCGTGGGTGGAGCCCTGGAGAAAGTGGCAACTCAGCCAGCCTCCTATGTTCACCCACAAGGAACCTGCACCCCATGAGGCAGATGAACCCTCACTCCCTCTTCCTGCTACGTTCAAGGGACACGATGAGTCTGAGCCTTCTGGCCTGAACCAAGCACCATTACTGAAAGGCAAGCTATTTCCTGCAGTGGTCACACTTCCCTTGACTGCACTCAATTTCTACCCTGGCTATGTATTAGAATTGTCAGGAAAAAAAAAAAAAAAAAACAAGGAACTAATGTCTGGAGCTACCAGATCAGGGAAGCTGGGCTCTCAGAGTGAGGTCTGGACATCGGCATTTTAAAAACTCTCTGTAGTGACTTTAATGAGTGGACACTTTGAGAAAAATACCTGTCCTGACTGGGATGGATCTTTGTCAGTGTTGTCAGCCAAAGAGGACTAAGAAAACATGTGGTTGAGGTGGTCTAGCGATTTAAGGTGCAAATGAAGAGACCCCTGTGCTTTGGAGTGGCTTCAAGGAGCTTGTCCCTGCAGAGAGAGAGGAGAGGACACAGGATGAGGTACTTGAAATGTGTATCCTGTCCCTTAGAGACAATTTTGCTCTCTCTGTGCTCTGGCTAACTGGACCGGGTTTTTTTTGGGTTTTGTTGTTGTTGTTGTTGTTGTTGTTTTTTGTTTGTTTGTTTGTTTTTTGCACCATTGATGCCAAACCTGCCCTTTCCCAGAACTTAGAACTGGTGAGATATTCTGCGAGATTTTCTGCTTTATCCTATTTTATTACTAACCCATCTTCTCTCGTTCCAGTTTTGACCAGATATAATGAATGGCAACAAGGGCTCGCCAGCCTACAAAGTTAATACAGAACTGGCTGGAACCATGTTTGAATGGCAGAATGAGGAAATGTATCTATAACTTGCCATGCAAACAGTCTGCTAAATCCTAGCTATGCCTTTTCACATGCAAATCAGGGATATATGGTCTTAATTGGGCCTTTTCAGGAAGGACTATCACATCTGAACTTATCTTCAAGAACTTCTAAGCTCATTCACCTTGTTATATAACTAATATGACTGATTGCCTGTTTGATTAATTTAACTGATACATAAAGATTGTAGATATGTGTGGGGGCCCAAACTAATATGTTTGAAGTGGATTTCAGACTGTATCTTCCCTTGCCTCCTAAAGATCATTTCATTTGGATTCGACTCTCATATTCCAGCCGTTATACTGACAGTTCATCTTACTGTTAACCCACCAGTTAGCCCACTTGCCCAGCTTTCATGAATTTAAATGAAAACCTTCATTTTAGATATAAGAAAGCTAGTAGTACAGACTAGTGAGACAAGCTGGAAGCGGGCAAGGGAAACCAGAAGCAGAACTTACAGGACTTGTTAAGGACTTCAGATTTAAAAACATATGCACTTTGAGTTAATACTTCATCCCTTTACTTCTGTATTATTTTTGTTTTTTAAATTAGGGTTCAAATACTTCTCAGGTGGTGTTAAAAAGAGGAAATGATCAGACCCAAGAGAGCAGACCATCACTAGTCGGAGGCCATCCAGTCACAGAAAACAAGCAGCCACCACACTGGCACGTATTCTCCTCCGCCAGTGGAGCTGCCCATGCTCCACCAGGTGTCCTCCAAGAGGAGAAATGGTGAGAAAAGTCAAAATCCAACCGACCTCATTCCTTTCTCCATGTATCATCAAATGGTACCAGTTTTGTCTCCAAAATCTTAACTTGATAAACTCTCAGAGTTGGGCTCTTGGCTGAACCTTGACTGCCCTGGCCTGTCTGGCTCTGCCGATGACTTCTAAAGCTGTGCCACTGACCTTGGTGGAGCCTCAACCCCCTTCCTGCTATTGGTCTCACTTTCCACTTCTCTAGCATGAGCCAATAGGGTAACCTCTGAAACATTTCCATCTGCTTTCCTATCAGTCTAAGGCTCCACTTGTGGCCTGTAGCCAATTAAGTGACCCATCTGAGTTATCCAGAGGAAAGTTCTGAAGAAGAAGTCGTAGTCGAGGACTTAGTCTTGCCCTGGTCTGCCCTGCCCTCCAGATGCCTCTTCTGCTTACCACACTTAATGCGTCCATAAGTACTTGCCTGCCTTCCTGCTTCCTCAGTTGGGGACTGTGCTCTGCCTTCCACCTGTGCCTTCCATTACAGTGATCTTCCCCTTCCCATACCAAATTGTAGCGATCATTCGTTTGCGGTCTACAGCCATACCACCCTGAACTCGTCTGATCTCATTCGTTTGCTATCCAGATGTCCTTAGAACACCTCTACACACCACGCACAACAAGCACCTCACACACACACACACACACACACACACACTCTCTCTCTCCCCCCCCTTCTCTCTCTCTCTCTCTCTCTCTCTCTTCCCTGACCATCAGAGAAGGGAAAGTTAGGGGACCAAGGGTAGAAAACAAGATAGAAGACTCGAGAAAAGGAAGTCACATTGCATAAATATGTTCCCTAACCAAAGAAACAAACAAATGGAACTGAGAAAAGGGTAAGAGAAACTCACAGAAAGAGCCTACAGACACTTACACCTGGAAGGTGCGAGAAAAGTACCTGGCATTGTTGTGTCTCAGCTTTAGTTTCTTACCTCTGATAAAGGTGGGAGAGGTATAAAACCGGATTTCAAAACATGTCTCTTTGCCTCCAGGAAAAAGACCCCCAGGCTGCAACATGCAAAGATTTGCCTTCTGAAGGATGGGGGAAAATGAGATATAACAGGTTTATTCCAAAGAGTAAGAAAGAGGGGGAACAACTAAGAATAATAATCAGCTGCCATAAATTAATCCTGAACCTTAAATATGTAGAATCACATTTAGAATATACAATGATTAGTTCTTGCACAGACTGACTCTTCACAAATATTTGATCTGGAAAGGGAAAAAGGAAACAAATTCTCATTTACAGAAAGTATCTCAGCTTTGGCTTGGAAGACAAGGCCTTCCAGGGTAAGAACAGATGTCTTGAACAATTAGTTCCCACTGTCTCCCTTCAAGCAAGCAGACTGCCTTCCTGTGCACCCTGAAGCTGTCACCAGCACATCTCTGCCCCTTCTGTTCACTTCTACAAACCTCTCTGACAGAAGAAAGAAGGGATTGCAGCTGCACATCAGTTCCTGGGGGAATGTTAGTCATGCGAGCCCAGAAATAAGATACTGGGAAAGAGAAAATGTAAAGACAATACTAATTAAAACTACATCAAGACATAAAGATTAGCCTAAAAATAATTGTTGAGAAGAGTCAATTTGAAAGCACATGTCAGAATATAATATTTGGTAAAGTGACAACCATTGTGGAGATCTGTGTGGAGATTCCTAAGAAAACTAGGACTAGAGGTCCCATTCGACCCTGCTATCCCCCTGCTAGGAATATACACAAAGGAATTTTAAAAATCACATTGGAAAGACAGATGTACACCCTTGTTCATAGCAGCTCAGTTCATGATAGCCCAATCTTGGAAACAACCCAAATGCCCATCAACTGGAGACTGGATAAAGAAGATGTGTTTTTTTAAAAAAAATGGAGTATTACTCTGCCATAAAGAATGGCACGATTGATTCATTTATGTGCAAATGGAGACACCTGGAGGACACACTAATAAGTGAAATAAATAGAACACAGATATGCAAATACTGTATCTTTTCTTTGATATAAGTACCTGTAGAGGTAAAGGAGCTCTAGAATGTATGATAGCTTGTTGAGAAGAGTCAGTTTGAAAGCACATGTCAGAATATAATATTTGGTAAAGTGACAACTTTACAGAATATAATATTTGGTAAAGGAATTTGGTGTGGAAATATAATGAGGGGAAGGAATAAATATGATTTGGAAAAAAATAAAAGAGTATGTATATAGGGGGTGGGGAGGGGGTGGGTGGGCAGGGATGTGGGTAAAAATGAGAATTGACCTGTGTCACATATTGGTACAAACTCCCCAATGTTTTGTGTGATTGTGAGCTGTGTATATAATGTACCAATACAGTTTACTGAATAATGCAAAAAAAATTTGGTAAAGGGAAATTATACTTAGAGGAATGGAGAATTGCTGAGAGACTGTGGATTTTTAGCTTGCCGTTGGAATCAGAACCATACTCAGACAACATAGTTTGATAGCTATTATAGTAGCAGTAATGAAGACAATGCTGACTATGTTGTTCTAAATAAACAATAAATAACGCTTGTTAGCCAAGGACTCTCTTCCCAATGATCTTCTCATTGGGTAGAACAGTCTTGATGGAAACACGAACTCACCAGCCAATTCAGAGATAATCTTGGGTATTACCATCTGATCTCCCAAATCTTAGGCTCTCAGAACAAGAGTGTGTCACTGAGCCCAACTAGATCATTGTACAGACGATAGTAACACCTGTGAAGCCAGGTCCTGTGGTCACACTTGACCTTCACTCTCTCATTGCAACCTCAAAACCCACATGCCCATTTTATTGGAGAGGAAGGCCAAGCTCAGCAAAGCTAAGCCACTTGCTCAGGGTCACTCAACTGGCCAGACCCCATGGCTCAGAGGCGGCACCCTCTGCTTAGAGACACTGCTGCCCCAGCTCACACACACACACACACTTTCTACTAGCAGAGGGCCAAGGTGAGGATAGATTTTCTGCCTCGGATGCAGAGAGTCCAAAAGAAGACAAATGACAGTGCGAAGACCTGTACTAATGAGCTGTTTGACCTTTGAAAAATCAGCCTCTCAGGGCCTCATTTTCACTGTCTGTAAAACAAGACGGTTAGACTAAATGCTCTCTAAAGAATCATCCAGCTCTAACACTTGACAATACCGTGGAATATATCATACCTAGTGATAGACAACTATGGTGGAAATGGAGATTCGCTATTAACAAAAGGAGATAGGAATAAGCATAGGCACTTTTACATCCTAGAGAAGCAGCCAAATTCTTCCTATGGGGCTTTTCAAGTGTATATTATTAGGCTTTGAGTTGTTAGAATAGTTCTTATGCAGAATCTTCTGAGTTTTACAGTGCCCATAACTAAGTGATTCTAGTATCTTCAGAATCCTTCTCACACAGTGCCTCAATGATGAAAATGGGCGGGCAAAAGAAAATGC
This sequence comes from Thryonomys swinderianus, assembly GCA_004025085.1. Taxonomy (NCBI): domain Eukaryota; kingdom Metazoa; phylum Chordata; class Mammalia; order Rodentia; family Thryonomyidae; genus Thryonomys; species Thryonomys swinderianus. The sequence goes on along the minus strand of PVIC010020145.1, from coordinate 463 downwards.
ACCTTACAGTCTTCTCATAGTACCTTATTAGGGTTAAAAACTAAGTACACGCCTTTCAGGCATCCTAAGGTTGTACAGCAGTGGTCAAATAAACGGTGGGGGCGCCAGCCTCCTGGACTAGTGCAAAGCCTGCTGCACTTAGTTGCCAGCAACACTGTAACATGCACAGGAACATGAAGTGGCTCAAGCTGTGGTCATCAGTGAGCTCTGACAGTCATACTCGCTATGGCTCGTTGTTAGAGCTTGACACTCCTGGAGTAGGAATCCATCTGTTCCCTTCCAGCCAGGAGGGAGGAAGAGAGCGTCTTCCCAGAGTGTGTCCGCCCTCCAGAGGCAGGGGGATTTCCCTACCGGGAGGCAGCTGCTCTTTGAGCATTCACGCCTGCAGGGCCTGAAGACAAACGGACCCATCAGGTGCGGAGGAAAGAGCCCTGTGGATCTGCTTCTCTTGGGGGGGGGGGGG
>PVIC010020144.1:0-29839 GCA_004025085.1 Thryonomys swinderianus | reverse complement strand
CATTTGCATCTCTCGAATGACCAGAGATGTTGAGCATTTCTTCATATGTTTCTTGGCTGCTTTGATTTCTGCCTCTGAGAAGTGTCTGTTCATTTCAGTTGCCCATTTTTGAATTGGGTCTTTAAACTTGGGGAGGCTGATCTGTTTGAGTTCTTTATATATTGTTTATAATAGCCCTTTGTCTGATACACAGCTAGTAAAGATTTTTTTCCCATGTTGTTGGTTGTCTTCTAGCAGTGCCAGTGACTTCTTTGGCTGTGCAGAAGCTTTTCAGTAGGATGAGATCCCATTTGTTGATTCTTTCTGCTAGTTCTTGTGCTAGGGAGGTTTTATTCATAAAGAGATGCAGATGAAAACAACACTGAGATTTCATTTCATTCCACAAAGATTGGCTGCTATCGTGAAATCCACCAGCAATAAATGCTGGTGAGGCTGCTGGGAGAAAGGAACCCTTCTCCATTGTTGGTGGGATTGTAGACTTGCACAACCATTGTGGAGATCAGTGTGGAGATTCCTCAGAAAGCTAGGATTAGAGCTCCCATTTGACCCTGCCATTCCCCTGCTAGGAATATACCCAAAGGAATTAAAAGAATCATATTGTAAAGTCATATGTACACTCATGTTCATAGCAGCTCAGTTTGTGATAGCTAAATCTTGGAAACAAACCAAGTGCCCTTCAGCTGGAGATTTGATAAAGATGTGTTTTTTCGGGCCAGAGGGTTAGCTCAGTGGTTCCAGCGCCTGCCTCGCAAGCGCAAGGTCCTGAGTTCAATCCCCGGAAACCACATACAATGCTGGGCATGGAGACTCACGCCCACCAGCCATAAATACCACATACCACAGTGCCGGGCGTGGTGGCTCACGCCTGTAATCCCAGCACTCGGGAGGCAGAGAGGAGGATTGCTGAGTTCCAGGCTTGCCTGGACTACATAGTGAGCTCAGAGCCAGCCTGAACTACAAAGTGAGACCCTGTCTCAAAAAAAAAAAAAAAAAAATGTGTTTTTTCCCTATAAAATGGAGGATTACTCTGCCATAAAGAATGAAAAGTTTCATTCATTTATGTGCAAATGGATACATCTTGAGGACACTAATAAGAAATAGATAGATCACAGATATATAAATACTGTATCTTTTCTCTGGTTTGAGACCCTGTTAGTTCTAGAATGTATGATAGATTTTGTAAAATAGGAAATATTCAAAGGGAATGTGGTGGAGGAATGTAATGAGGGAAAAGAATAAATCTGATTCAGAAAGAAAAAAATGGCATGTATATAAGGGGTGCGGGGCTGTGGGTGGGTAGAAATATGGGTAAAAATGAGAATTAATTTATGTCCTATACTGGTACAAATTCCCCAATGTTGAGTGTGATTGTGCACTGTATATAAAATGTACCAATAATGAATTCAATTTTTAAAAATGTGGAGAATTAGTTTAAAAGATCTTTTGGTGAATTTGAGACTATCAATGATGGCCTCTGGTCTCTCAAAGATACATAAAAGTTAGGTTTATTAAAGGATAAAATTTTAAGCTGGTGACTGAGTAGGAAGTAGCATTAAATGTTATGAATAGAATTAAATGATCATGGAACTGTTGGAGTCTAGAGGACAACAGGGTATAAGTAGCTGAATCAATGGGTACCTTTTCCAAGTTTATCTTCTTTGCAAGAATTTTTGGGGGAGATCTGTGTCTGGGGAAGCCTAGTAGGCTATGAGGAAAGAATAAAGAGAAGATCAAGCTGATGCTACATTTAAAAAAAATTTTTTTTTTTGGTTTGCTGTCTTGTAGGCAAAGCCCCATCCATATCAAGGTCTCTAGGAATTTTCTACAGATTAAATATAGAAAGAACAGAAAAATCTCAGTAAGTAGAATGATTAGGAGGCTTAATGACAATGTAGACATAGAAGACTCAAAAGGGTAAGAACAACCAAAGCATAATAGAAAGCAAGTCTATTAGACTAAGATTTGAAATCATATTGTGTTAAAATGTTTTCTTGTGAAAAAAGAAGTAAATCCCCCAAAATATTCCATAGATAATTTTTGGGCCTACACATTGCCCTATTATAGAAAAGAAAACCTTCAGCTTTCATCACTAATGAATTCTCAGAGTTTAGTCTCTGAGCCTGGAATTACTCTCTACTATTCAATTGAATTCCATTCCATTTCATTCCGTTCAGTTCAAATTCAATTCAGTCAGCACTATAGTAACCACCATGAGTTTGTATAGTGGAACTAGTTGAGTGAAATAAAATATCAAAGAGAGACATGAGGCTTTAGAAATTAGCAATTAATTCATACCAGTGAACACCGAGTCCCTACTGTGTGCAGAGCCTTCTGTTCCACTGGAAAATTAGCGGGGACTTGTGGCTGGAGTTCGTGAAATCTCTAAATTTTGCTAGATTTGAGACTTAGTGCAGTAATGTGGAGGCGACCTCAATAGATTACATAGACTTTTCCAGTCCAAGGTACCAGGAGAACAAGAGGTGGTAGCACTGACTCCTGGAGCTACTGAACAAATTGGGTCCCTTTCCCTCTGCCCACGACTTTAGGCAGGAGTTTTTTCTCTAGTAATCTGTTGTCATTCTTACTGTAAGTTTCTCAACCATTTGGCTGAATGATCCAAGGTCTTTCTTGGCCTCCCAAGGGAAGCTCTGAGCATATGTATTATGTGCTGAAGCCCCAGGGATATGAGGCACTGCAAGACAGAGGCTGCTTTTTCACTCTATTTTCTGTGTTTAGGTAGCATTGGGCACAAAAGGTGCTCAATAGCTGGCAATGGACTGAAACAAAAACATGAGTTAATAGTACAGAACAAATGGGCATGGCCTGATGTGAGGGAAAAAATGTAGTTTATAATTTGAGTTTAGTGGGTAAATGTTGAATTTTTGTTTCCAAAATTTTCAACTCTTTTTCCCTACAATGAAGATACAGAGTAAAGATTGAAGTGAGTTGGTTTGACCAACACAATGGAAAAAAAAACGTGGGAATATCTAGGACCTTTTAGTGCATCAAATACTCTTAAGATTATTCCTATAGCAGTAGAAAATTCAATAATAAAGTAGTGAAACTAAAGAACTGCACTTGTTTTGATGCAGGGAATGACTTGAGAACCACTCAGTTGAGGTCATGTGTCTCAGAGCCTTAGCTCTACGCTGGTACGGAACTTACTGTGGAGAAACAACTCAAGCGTCATGTAGGTCCCGCCAAGAACAGAAGAGCCCACACCAGGTATTAGAAGTGTTGAAAGAACCAGTGGGAATAGGGTACAAAAAGCAACCTGAGATTAGCAGTTGCCAGAAGCTGGCCCACATAACCACAGAAAGAAGGTGGTGTTGCCAGATGTCAAGGGCTGGAGCTGCCAAGGGGGAAATAGAAGCGAGAAGCTGCAGGAAGCAGAAAAACCCAGCAGTTAGGGCACCGTGGAGAGGGGCTGCCTGACAGCAGCTGGAGCTGTGTACGAAATGTAGCACCTGCCAACGATGCCTCAGGAAGTGGGGAGGACCTGGGTTCTCTCCTTTTTCTGTGCACGGTTTTCACTAGTACTTCCCACTGGGGCTGTGAAATATGTGTTGTGAACCTCGGGGCATAGTTTGGGAAGGATGGGAGATGAATATGAGAAAAAATGGATCGAATAACCCACAGAACTCATGTTACACTGTCAAATGTAAGCCTTGAATATGTTAGCATATGAAGTTGTAGTTTTTGTTATTCCACAGTGAGTACAAAAGATACACGTGCAAGTGCAAAGATATGGACCAGTAGATTAATATATTAATAGCAGATGATGGAACCAAGGATCACAAACATATGCACAGTGATTTTGCTTATCTTTATTTTCAAAATATTCTGTAACTGGTGTATAATAAGAAAATATCCCAGTAATTTCAGCGTAGTAGAATTAACAGCCACAAGCCCAGAAGCAGTTTGCTCAGCATAGGATCCTTTCCTGGAGGACTAAAATAGTCAGAAAACATATTTACACATGTTTTGAAAGAACTCTTTAGTTTTCTGGGACATTGTGTCTTTTAGAATAATTTCAGCTATAAATAGAGATTTTGTAACTTTTATGTATGGTTGTTATGAAGCATTGCTTTAAGTATGATTAAGGTATTTGATTTTTTAATTTGAGTGAAACTCATATGACATAAAATAAGGCCTTTTATTTATCTATCTATTTATTTATTTATTTTTTGCAGTACCAGAGATCGAACTTGGGCCCTTGTGCGTCCAAAGTGGGCACAGTACCACTTGAGCTAAATCCCCAGCCCCTAAATAAGGCATTTTAAAACAAACAGTTCAGTGGTATCTGTGCATTTGCAATATTATGTAGCCATTACTTCTGTTTAGTTCTGAGTAATTTTCAGTAGGGGGCAGGGGGATTGTAGGGTAAGCAGGGGAATGGGAAAAAAAGATTTAAGTTGTGTCATAGTCTGGTACAAATTCTCAAGGTCAAGTGTGATCATGATGTGTATATAAAATATACTAATAAAATAAAAAAATAGATCAGCATATTTAAGTAGTCACACCACTTGCCACGTATTACACGTCCCTGGAATCAGCTAAGATGCTTTCTGTTTGGGGGGACTTCTTTATGCTAGATATTTCACATACAAGAAATCAATATAGTGTGTAAGTCTTTGTATTTTGCTTCTTTCATTTAGCAAAACGTTTCTGGACATCCTCTTGTATCAGTACTTTTTACAGCTTTTCATAGCTAAATAATGTTAGGGTTATTTCTGTTCTTTATCTGATATTATTATGAGCATTCATGAACAAAAATTTATTTGGATTCTTTTCTTTTGTTTTAGTTTTTTGAGACAGGGTCTTACTTTGTAGTTCAGGCTGGCCTTGAATTCACTATGTAGCCCAGGCTAACCTTGAATTCACAGAAATCTTCCTGCCTCTGCCTCCTGAATGCTGCAATTACAGGCCTGAGCCACCATACCCAGCATTGTGGTGTGTGATACCAGGGATCCAATCTGGACCTTGTGTTTTCCAGGCAGACACTGGATCCACTGAGCTAAATCCCTGGCCCCCGATCTTTTCATATGCTGCTGACCATTTGTATACTTTTTTTGAAGAAATTCTTCTTTCAAGTCCTTTAATCTGAAGACTCTTTATCTTTTTTTGTATTTTTGTTAAGTTTATATATTTTAGAGACTGAGATAAATCTAGTTCAATTTCAAATATTTTTTTCTATATTGTAGATTATTCTCTCACTTTCTTCTTGTGTCCTGTGACCTTTTTAATTTTGGTGAAGTTCAATTCATCTATTTTTTCTTTTGTTGCTTGTGGTTTTAGTATGATCTGTAATAATCTGCTACTAAATCCACAGCAACAAAGATTTCAACTAATATTTTCTCCTAAAAGTTGTGTAGCTTTAGCTCTTACATTTAGAGCTTTAACCCGTTTTTTAGTTAATTTTTCTATATGATGTGAGGTAGAGATACAGGTTTGTTCTACTTTTTCATGTAGCTACCCAGATATACCAGTATCATTTATTAAAGAAGTCTTTTTTCTATCAAATAATTTCATTCCCTTCTTGGATACTTCCTGTAGAGATCTTTGGTTTTATTTCTTACTTTGAATGTATTCCATTAACCTATGTGTCTTACCTTGCACCAATACCACACTTTTGCTTGCTCTAGAATTGTATATTTTTTCTCATTTTTAGATACATTATCACTTTGTAATCCAGACAGATGACAATATATAGCTCAAGTGAGCCCCAAATTCACAGTTCTCTTGCCTCAATCGCTTTAGTGCTAGAATTAGAGACATGCAACATCATGCCTGGCAAATGTAAGTCCTTCAGCTTTATTCTTCTTAAATACCATTTTAGATATTCAGGGTCCCTTAAAACTCCATAACAATTTAGTTTTTTTAATTTCCGCAAAAATAAAATGGTAATGGAATTCTTGCAGAAATTTCATTGAATGAAACTGCAAGCTGATATTGGCATCTTAACAAGTTTTGCAATCCATGGAAAAGGAAAATTTTCCCACTGTTAACATCTTTTTGAGTTTCTTTCAGCAATACTTTTCATTTTCATTGTATAATTTTTATACCTCCTTGGTTAAATTTACTCACTATATTTCACTGTTTTATGCTATTATAAATGATATTATTGTCTTAATTTTCTCTTTCAGTTATTTATTGATGAAGTATAGCAATACCAATGGCTCTGGTATTAATATCCTATCCCAAATTTTGTGAATTAATTTACTGGCTCTAATAAACTTTTAAAACAAACTTTCCAGGATTTTCTTTGTATAAAAGCCTGTCATTGTGAATAGATAGTTTTGTTTGTTTCTTCCTTCCAGTTTGGATGCTTTTAATTTCATTTTCATGCCTAATTTCCCTGGCTGGAATTTCTAGTGGAATATTGAATAATAATGGTGACATTGGATATCCATCTGCTGTTTCTGGTCTTAGAAAGCTTTCAGTCTTTCACCATTGATTATAATACTAAATATGGATTTTTCATATAAATGTCCTTTAGTGAGAAAAAAAGTTTTTTTTTTTCTAATCCTTATTTTAGTGTATTTTTTAAATTGAATTCTCTATTGGTACATTTTATATACAGCTCACAATCATGCACAACATTGGGGAATTTGTAACAGTGTATGACACAAGTTAATTCTCATTTTTACCCATATCCCTACCCACCCACCCCTTATATACATGCTCTTTTATTTTCTTTCAAAATAATATTTATTCCTTCCCCTCATTACATTCCCACACCAAATTCACTTTGGAAATTGCATATTTTACATAAACTATCATACATTCTAGAACTCATTTACATTTACAGGTGCTCATATCAAAGAAAAGATCTGGTATTTGCATATCTGTAATCTATTTCACTTATTAGTGTGTCCTCCAGGTGTATCCATTTTAGTGTATTTCTTTGTCATGAGATGTTATTGAACTTGTTAACTGCTCTTTTCTGATTCAATTGAGATGATAATTTTTCCAGTACTCTGTTAATATGGTATATTGTATTTATTGATTTTCCTATGTTGAAGCAATGTCAGATTTCTCAAATAAGTTTCACTTGGTCTCCCTGTACAATTATTTTAATATGCTACTTGATTCAAGTTAATGATTGTTAGATAATTCAGCATATAATCTAGCTAAAGTCAGGCCCTTATGGAAAGGGTACATAATTTAAGGAGAAAGTAGCAGCTTCTACCTCTCTTATAGAATTCAGAGATATTAAAGGAAATGCAGGTTTTCTTCTTGAGGAATCTCAACGCTTTGTGAAGTCATAAGTTTCCAAAATAAAAAAGATGCGGTTGAAATCTCCAGAATATGGTGAAGCTTCCAAAATGCAAGAGTGCCTTGATACCCAAGACAAGATTTGGGAAGCAGATTATATTTAAAATAAACTAATGAGTGATATCCATGACCTTAATTATCTACACTATTATGGTTAATTTGAGTTTCTATTTTCTGCCATTGCCTAACGAAAACTGCCACTGCCAAACGATAGGGATTAACAATAAGCGTACTGTCTCTGACAGTTCCTGGATCTGGAGAAGGTTCAGCTGGACGATCCTAGCTCAGGTCTCTCTCATTCAATCAGTGCCTGAAAGGGGCCATGATTAGTGGCTGCAGGCTGCTCCTTGTCTTTGTCTTCAGTCTCAGAACTTTGCTATGCACCTTCCACGCGTTGGCTACCTTGAACTTTCTCACAGCAGGATGTTGTCACATTGCAGGGCTTCGCGCCTGGTAACATAGTCACCCAATAGCACAGGGGTTCCAGGCTGAAGCTGTACTGCTTTCATGACCGACTCCCCATCGTCACAGCCTGTCGTTCCACCCTACCAATTGCTGACATTAGCCAGCTCCACGAAGAAGGCAAGATTTGCAGCGATATTTGCAAATGGCCACAGTCTCCTAGCTAAACTATGTTAGTGACATTACATTTAATTGACTGGAAAATTTAATCCCCTGATCCTGAAGCATGAGTTTTGTCATTTAGCTCCTAGAGCTCACAGCAAGCCTGAGCAGTTCCATCCGTGGAAAGCAAAAAAGCTTTAGAGAAAATGGCTAACTTCTCAGATCCTGAATTTGCACTAAGTAAATAATGACAATTTTTCTGAAACATCACTACTCCCAGCACGGAGCTGTAAAGCCCATCTTTCAGGAAACAATATTCCATTTTTCTTTATGTGGGTCTTAAGAAAATATCATAAAATATAAAACCAAGGCCCTCACCATACCTGTGGCTAGCACTTATTCGCTGTTTGCGTGAACCATTTCTCCTGCTCCACAGAGCACAGAAAAAAACAGCTGGTTAGCCTCTAAATGAGCACAGTGGTACAAGGACAAAGTTCTATGGGTGTACTAAAGGAAGTCTCGCTGGATAAAGAAAAGCTTGCTTATTTATTTATGATACAAAAATCCATTGTGCATTTGGCCAAAAGAATCATAAATTATTTATTCAGAACTCCTTGTCTACAAGTGAAGCTGTTTCTGTGTATGAGGGCATGTCTGCTTTTATTACTTTTCTTTAGGATTTTTTTTAATTTTCTTTAGGATTATTGTGGATGTTCTGTCTTAAACTGTGTGGCATCCCAGTCATGTATACATTCAATAAAATATTTTTATTATACCATTTTCATCTGAAACCCCTGTTGCCCTGTAGTTAAGTGCCCGGGGATCATGACCGATAAATATGAGGGGTTCATTCATCCACTAGCACATTCATCCCCGTTTCCATCCCTCTAAATAGAATTACCACCTTACAAAACCATTGACGGTATTCTGGGAATAAATATCCTTCCAAACGTCGCGGACTTGTCCTAACCCTGGAAAGGCCCCAGCAACAGGGCTACCCTTTCTCAAATGGGTTTCATAGCCCTGAAACTGATTTGCATTCAACTTTAACCCCACCTCTTTCACATCACATCGCCAGGTCAGACCTCTGGCTTCCCTAGTGTGTGTGTGTGAAAAACCTGAGTAGCTGAAGTAGGTCCACAGCCTCATTTGTAAATTCCTGATGTGCCCTTTTATCACCTAGTGTAGATACAGCAGCCCTACTGCGCTCTGATGGGGAAGGTATACACACATAAATCAGACACTGTACAGTGCCCAGCCAGGTGCTAAAGGCTTTCCTAATACAGAGTGAAGTATTTGCTCACCTAAGATGTGCTGAATAGCTGGCAAAGACTCTAACTAACACTGCTCTTGGATGCAGGAGTGGTGCAACCAGAAAAGGTGAACTTTAGACACCTTACCCAGTACCTCCCCTATTGCTTCTGGTTGAGGTCATGCGGATGTGATGCTGGTACAGTGTGGCTCAGGTTTCTTCTCAGTGAGCTTCCAGGAGAGAACATGGTTGACCAGCAGCCTCCAGCTGCCTTATTCTGAGGATCATGCGCTATTCATGCTGAAATCACACTCTTCCCAGAGAGCTCCCTGCTCATGACCGGGATAGTGGAGGAGAGGAGAGGAGAGGCAGATATTTTTACTCCAGATGGGCTTCCTGTAATGGGAAAGCTATTCTCCGGGGAATCTCAGGAGAGGGACTTTCTCCAGGCTGCCCTGTAGTCTGAAGCTTTTTCCAGCAAATTTACCTTCCCTGGTGCCTCTCAAAGATACTGTGTTACGAAGTCTCTTCTTACCTTCTGTTGTGCCCTGCTTCCGCTGGTGAAAGATAAGCAGTCCTTTCCCACAATGACCCTCTACCACTTCTGATTCCACTTTAGCATGCTTTCTGGAGAACCTGAATTTATATCTTTGTTTATACTTTTGTTTTTTCTCAGCCTTTCAGTTTTCCTCTAGGTTCTTGCCCGCATAACCCATATCCTTTTTTCTTCCTTTTCTTCTTAGTGACAGAAGAGAAAGAGGGAAAGAACCCACCCGCTAGGATCCTGATTCATTAGCAGCCTCAGAACTAGTTTGTGAGTCTAGTCTTCTTGGCTGCCAAGTAGGTGTTGCTAACTCACCAGAAATCTGGCTGATGCCTGCCTCCGCCTCCTGCCATAAGAGAGATGGACCTTTATAATGAAAACAACAAGAATCAAGGTGCCGTCTACAGAAAAATGAATGAAGCCTTCAGTGTTGCCAGATTTCAGTTTGATATGATTGTTGTTTTGAACCAATCTTTATGTTGACATTCACAGTACGTAGGTTATTATGACTTTATCATAATGTTGCATAAATAACCCACAGACCATCTCTCTATTATCTTCTCTATATAAAGACATCCGTCTTTATATAGCCCTTCATACGTTTCCAGGTCTCCAGTGTTTTGCATTGACTTTACTCATTGTAAGCAAGTCAGGACTCTCACTATGTAAACTTACTCTTGCTCTTCATCTAAAATTGTTCAATTTCCATTAGTGACTATTATTCTTGTTAGCAGAAATATTATTAAACTCTTAAAACATCTATGTAAGTCAGGATGCTGCCATTGCCTTTAACTAGCTATAGACTTTGGATGAGTAACTCTCATTTGGCTTCAGTTTTATCTGTCATGTTAATTAATTTGTAGTGTTGGAGAGGATTTTCTGAGTAATGAATTCACATAACAATGTGCATGATATACCTTACTTTTACCTTCTCTGTGTGGTACAGATTTTTCAAAAGATACTTGCTCAGTGAAATCACTGTTCTCAGACTTCTACAGGTGGAAATGAAGACCGTCAAGCAGTGTGGGAGGCTTTCTGGAAGGATCAGAAAGACCAATTTTCCTGACATCAAAATACATGTATCCAGGGCCAGAGATTTAGCTCAGTGGTTCAGGCACCTGCCTCACAAGCACAAGGTCCTGAGTTCCATCTCCGGTAACCACATACCACAAATGCCAGGCGTGGTGGCTCACACCTATAATCCCAGCACTTGGAGGCAGAGGCAGGAGGATTGCTGAGCTCCAGGTTTGCCTGGGCTACATAGTGAACTCAGAGCCAGCCTGAACTACACAGTGAGACACTGTTTTAAAAAAAGAAAAATACATGTATCCATATCCACCATGCACATGAACACACACATGCATATTCACACACACTTCTCAGGAGTCAACAGCCATATCTGCTGAGCAGTGAGAGGGTAATAGTCTTGAAGACTTCTTCAGGCATCCTCACTAATTCTGATGTTAAATTCTAAGTCCTTTAATTGCTTATCAAGGCACATGGCAGATGTCCCAAGAAGGAAAGATAATAACATTGAGAAATGATAGGAAAGAGGTTTGAAATAAAAGACAAAACCTGAGTTTTTATGTTAACCACACCAAAGTTTTGAGAGTAAAAATAATCTGACATAAACCTCTACATTTACTTTCTCTGTTAGTGGGAATAGGCCATGAAATCCACAAAATGGGGGACAATAAAAAAAAAACCTTTTAAGTTCTTAGTTCCCATCCTATCAGTTTTGACTACTACTACTTTATACAAAAAAACAAAAAACAAAAAACAAAAAACAAAAAACAAAAACAGGCATCCTGGAGATTCTTCTTGAATGTTCCTGGGTGAAATGTTCTAATGAGGGATATCTCTCCCATCTGAGAGATTGGGGGAGAAATGAAGAGACTGTTTCATTCTTGTCCAAAATTTGAGGCAGGATCTTGTTTCTAAGTCCTCTTTATTTCAGAATATATCTGCTCTATGCTGAGGCCTTCTCACAAATATTCCTAGGATAGCCTTGGAATCACAATCTCAGGACAGACAGTAAGTGTGGGAAGCTTGGTGAATCCCTCTGACTAGAAGACGCTTGTGAGCAGGTTAATATTTTGAAATGTTAGGCAAAGGTCTTCTGTCACTTTCACTCTATGTTATTTTCCCAAACTAGACAGCTACAGCATCCCACTCACACCCTAGGAAAAAAGATGCTGAATCGAGACCCCTAGCTTAGCTGACTTACCCGAGCTAGAGGACGCTTCACCAAGAGTGTCAGTTATGGCCCATATGGCAAAAAAGAGTAATTGAGTCAACTGGGGTCATAATGGATTTTTCACAACTTGTGGCAGGAGGAACAGTTTGCGAGATCAAGATTTTGAAGTCACATGGTCCTCAGCCATCTCTTTTTCAGTACATATGTGCCTCAGCAAATGCTTTCACAAATACTAAAATGAGAAAGTAGATGAAGTCATCCTACCCACTGACTACATTTCATGGATTAGGAGAAGAGATCTGTAGGAAGGAAGACTTGGGAGAAGAAAAGGAAATCAGAGACGAGGGTTACCCATTTGATGTCATTCTAGCTCTGAGATCCAGACAGCGGAACTGACCCCTGTGGGTTGGAGAACTGAGGTAGGGGGCAACTAGATAGAGCTTGGGGAGGTAGAAAGCCCTTTCCTGGGTGTCCAGACAGCCAAGCAGCTGCAGGGCAGAAATGGCCTCAGTGCTCCAGGATTCAGAGTCCTTGTGGCTTCAGGATGGTACCTGAAAACACCTGAAAGTTTATTCTCCCTGAAAACTCCAGGAGATGCTGATGCAGGATGGACTTGGAGAGGTCTTTTGGCTGGGACAAGAGAGCAATCAGCGTGACAATCAAACAACTGAAGAAAGGACAGCAACAAGACTAGCTCCTGTCATGCCAGTACTGACAGACACATCTGAGACCACTGTCCCAGTGCACATGAACCCTGACAGGGCTACGCGCATGCACACCTGCCTCAGAGGGTTAGGCATGGTGCTTCAGGAACCGACAGAAGCCCACAACTCACATGTGCGATGACGTGCACGTCGGAGTTCTAGACCTCATTATTTTCTGGTAACACAGAAGCACGCCAGAAAGTTAGTTTCTGTTCCCCAGGAACATAGAACATTAGCAGCGATAATAAGATCAATCACAGAAAATAAAGTCTCATTTCCTGAGAAAGTGAGTGTGTGGCCTGAGGTTAGCATTTGTTCCTGGGGACCTAAGGGGTGGTGAGAATGAGGAGGAGCAGAGAGGACCTTCCGCATTGTGTGCTGCGCTCCCAGGCTTGTGGTCTTCATCTGTCCAGCCTGAGCTACTATAGCTTTTACTTCCTTTGTTGAATTATCTGTAGTCAAATTTCTGGTACTTTAATCTCAGAGAAGGAAAGAAAACTATAGAGATCTTTATAGATGGCTCAAACAGCGACAGAATCTGAGTGTTCATAGTTTTGGATTCTTCTCTCGACACTTTCCCAATGTCCACACTAGTGTAGTTTAGGGCAGCTGTTCCACAGGGCTTTATCCTGACTCACATGCTTTTGTTTCAAGTGACCATCCTCTAGCTACTAAGCTACTGGCTACCCTGGTTACTACCCCAACTCCCTGAGGCTAGTAGAATACCACCAGCTCTGTTTTGATGGAAACCGTATGTTTGTGACCTCTGTGGAACCTCAGATGGCAAGAAAGGGAGTAGATGCTATGACTTTTTATTCCACAGAGGGGTGTTTTTTGCTTTGAGCTCATAACAATCAGACCTCTAGGCTGCCTGGATTACTTACTCTTGAGCTCTGTACAAATGTACCTTTTCTTAAAACCAGCCACTGTTCTCGATTCCAGACAGTCAGAGTAGTGATGGCCAAACTGAAGCAGCTCATGCGTCATGTTGTCCACCCCCGCACTGGGCCCCAGAGGAGAATGGTTCACCCAGAAGGCATTGAGGATAAATCTGAGCTCTGTTCATTAGGGCTGTGGAAAATACTAGCTACGAAACCTCAAAGTCGCCCCAGTGGCTGACTGTAAAGAAAGAGAAGGACCTGAGATGGACAGAGTCTAGGCCAGGACCACCACCTCAGGCTTGGGCAGAGGAAGGGCACAAAGACCCCCATTGTTTACACTGAGTCTCTTTGATGCCCAGTCAGGAAGCCCCCTTTGCAAACAAAGTCGCCTCTGCCAGCCCTTAGAGACTTGGGGAATACACTCACCCGCCTTCGGTCTGTGTGTTTAGACTCATGCCACACCGAATTTCATCTGGGAGGAAAAGCTGTTTCAGATGACCATGAATAGCAGCTTTCATCAGCTGTCACTTCCCATTATGGCCAGCATGATATGGAAATGTACTAGAGGCTGCTTGAGCCCTGGAATGGAATCAGTTCTTTCTATTCTCAACAGTTATTGACTTCATTTGTCCTTTTGAAGAAGTTCATCAGGCCATTGCCCACCCCCATGCTCTTGCTTAAAGCTCGTCTGACTTTTGGAGTCAGAGAAATATTATACCTTAGGCCAGCACTGGGTAGCAGAAGCAGAGTACCTGTCATTGTTGGACCTTTATTTCACTAGTCTTTCCCTTATAGCAAGCAAACAAATACCTGAGCTTTTTCCTACGAAAAAATGCACATCTTTGTGGACAGATATTCTGTATTACATTTGTCCTTAAGAGCCACAATGGGCTCATTTTGTGGCACTTGCTAAATGTATTCTCTAAGAAAATACAAAGAAAAATCTCTCAAATGAGGCCATATTTGTAGTGTTGGCCAGTTCCTAAGGCATGAATACTCTTACTGGGGTATGTTTCAGACTACCTGTACACCATCACTAAATGCAGCATCTGTAAAGTCAAGACAAGACAAAAACAGCTGGCTGTACTGAGGCAGCAGAACTTAGCTCTGCTAACCACAAGGCCTTTGGGTGCCCAAAAAAAGCTGTTTGATGGGTGCCATATGGGAACTTCTTATTGAGCTGTATCTTGGAGTTAACATGATGATAACAGGGGACCTGATCCTGGAATAGGCACAAGAATAGGAGAGGGCCATGACAGGTTGGGACCCAAGCAGGTAGAGTAATACCTGTTAAGCTCTAGGGTAAGACCAAACAGGTAGGAAGAACTATTCATTAGTTACTCCAGATGCTGAAGTAGGCAGGGCAGTACTCACCAAGATGTCCTATCTGGACCTTTAAAACGTTGCTCTGGTAGAGCCATGAGATGAAGGAAACAGAGTTCAAGATTTATTCATCCAGCCCTGTTGGAAATCCTCAACTTTGATTGTGCTGGCAAGACAAGGCAAGGCAAGGCAACTGAGAGCATCAAAATACTTTCAAAGTCAAGTTATCTTTGGCAGTTACTTTTTTTTTTTTTTTTTTTGCTTTTTGAGACAGGGTCTCCCTTTGTAGTTCAGGCTGGCCCTGAGCTCACTATGGTGCCCAGGCAAGCTGCCGCGAACTCAGTAATCCTCCTGTCTCTGCCTCCCGAGTGCTGGGATGACAGGCGTGAGCCATCACGTCCGGCATTGTGGTATGCGGTGTTGATTGTCGGTGGGCGTGTCTCCACACCCAGCATTATATGTGGTTACCGGGGATCGAACTCAGGACCTTGCGCTTGCGAGGCAGGCGCCGGAACCACTGAGCTAACCCTACGGCCCTGGCAGTTACTTTTTATATAAGTTGCTGTGGCTAAGGTCAGTTTGTCTGATGTCAACTCTGCTCCCTGGTTGGTACTAGGTAGAGTTCGAAGATTTTTTAGGGACTTGTTTAATGATCGGAACTTTAGTAAAAATGCAACCATCTAGCTGAATGGCCTCTGAAGTGATCTGGGGAAAGCACTTTCCAATAGGGATATTCATAATGCATGGTAACAAAACAACACACTGGGGACAGAATTGTGAGGTAAACAAAAAAGAAACATTGAGTCATTGCCCCTGGTCAGTTCTCATGAAGGGTAAGAATGTGAGTGACCACTGCAACAGCTGGGCCCACTCTCCTTCCCTGATGTCCTTCATCACGGTGTCCACCATGCAGGACTCTATTTCTAACCCAGATGGAAACCAGTCCTGCATTCAAGCAAAGTCTAGGCCAATAGCATTTGCATAGCCGAACTTGAATCGCCATAAAAAGTCTCAGATGAAGGGCTATAGGTACAAGGAGAAATAGTTTGAGGTTACAGAGAGAATGGAGAGAAGATAATAGAGAGGGGATATAAACAACACTGCGAGGGGCCTTTGAAATACAGTATGGAGATGTGCAGAGAAGTGAAATGGGGAGCACGGGAGAACATTTCAGAATGAACACGCCAATGCACTGAGGTCAGGGCAACACGGACCCTTAGAGAGTAGAAGAGAAAGGAAGAAATCATGGAAAGCATAAAAAGGGGTCACATCAGAGCATGGAAAGACTTCAAATGGTAGACGGAGTGGCTGGACTTCAGTGTACAAATAATGAGCAAAGGAAAAATTTTCAACAAAAATTCTTGGAGAATTTTTAGAAGATTATTGTAGAGATAGTGTGAAGCCAGGAACACAAAAGTGATAAAATTCGATTTCACTGGTCCAACAGATGAATAATGCAGTTCTTGAATATTTTCTGATTAGGATGTCATTTGTATTAAAAGATGACAATGAATATGACAATCACATTGATGAATAGGGTACATGAAAGCTGCAATGCCAACTCTTGAGGTAAGTTATTCTCCCTAGATGTCCTGCCAGGGCTTGGGTTACTGTGAGATGGGAAAGACTATTCTTACTTGGGCCATTCTGCATACAGCATTATAAGTGAGGTATGAATGACCAAAGGAAGTAGAGATTATAGCATTCATTCATTAATCTTTTTCTTTTCAAAGAGAAACTTGAATCATTTGTAGGAAAATGGATACACCTTAAGACCATAAGTTAAGTAAGCAAGTCAGACATACAAGTTTAAATGTTACATGGTTTCTTTAATATGAGAAACCCTATATATAAGTACTGTCCAGTAAAGTGAAGAATAGAGAATAAACTTTGGCAAATAAGGAGATAGACCTTTGGCATAGGGGAAGGGAACCAAAAGATGGACGGGGGGAGAAGGAGGGGAGAGAAAGGACACTCAAAAGGGGAGGAATACGAAGTGCTGTATATATTCATCAAGTCTCATAACGCACTACAGACATGTATAAAATATATATATGAAAAGGGGCCTGAGATATGCAGGGAGGGAAAAGAAAAAGGATTAAAAAAAATTAAGAAATAACACCTGAAAGTTCCAATTGCCCATGATGAATGTAATCATAATGTATTATAAACATGTGTCAATAAAAAATAATTTACTTTTTCCGTTGTGGTTTTTCTCAGATTCTCTATAGAAATTCTATCACTTCTGTTACAAATCTACTTTTCCAAGAGTAAAGCTTGAGTACATTGAAATAGAGTCCTCAGAACTATTGCAAAAGGTGAGTATAAAGCCATCTAGCGCCATGGTTAATGTGGATTAAAAGCTCAGGAATGCTTTGCTAACATGACCCCCTTGGTTTTGAAACTCTCGAGTGCTAAGTCAGTCCCTGTGAGTACGTGCCTTATGCATACCGGAAGTGGTAGAGCAGTGGTTAAGAGTGAAGGCTCTAGAGCTAGACTATCTAGTTCCTAGTCACACTCCACTCCCTGCTTCCTTTGTAAACCGGGACAGGCACATGGCTTCCCTGTTCCTCAGTTTCCTGTTTCATAACTGATGCTCATGAGGGGCTGACCACAAAAATTTTCAGCAATGCTAATTAAATCAGCACATAAGCTTAGTGCCTAAACCATAAGAAACACATAATAAATATTAGCTGGGTATTAACTTGTCTTCAGCAAGCCTCTACCTTTCCCTGTAGTCCTGAGTCACCCAGAATGGAGCCGAAACATTACCTGGTCTCTGACACCTCCCCACAGCAGTGCATGTCTGAGACTGCTTGTCACTGATGCGGTCAGCGTTAAGCTCCTTTTAGCCTGTCAGCTCTCTATTAGAAGAATCATCCTGGTGTGGCTTTGAACATTTGAAAGCTCTTAGTTGCTGGAGACTGTCCCTGTCCTGTCCTTTTTTCTTTCATTCCTGACCAAGCCACACCATCTCCCCCAGGGAATGAGGGTGGAGTGGGGAAACGTTTAGGGTTGTATTACTGAACAGGAGCACATTTCCTTCATGGCCATGGTTCACCGTTGCTGCTATAACAGAACCTCTGCCTGTGCCATGTTGCAGGACAGCCATCAGCACAGATAAGAGAGGGAGTCAAGAACACTGAGGAGGAGGCTGGAAAGCCACTCAGAGGAGACCTTTGGTAGGAAAAGACAGAGTGAGCCAATGCACCCGAGGCAAGAAATTCGTTAATACCACCCTTACTGTCACTAACGTTATGAAGGGATAGGGTTCAGTTTCTTTCTCTACATCTACTAAATATGACTGATCAGTTTCACTGAAGTAAGAGTTTAAAGTTGAGTAGGATGAGGAAGGGGAAGGAAGGGGAGATGAATGGATCAAAAATTGTCAAGAAGTTATATAAGGCAGGTTCCCCAAAGTGCATATAACTTATGACTTGCAAACATGCTCTACTGAAAAAAAATGCAAGCTCTTATACCAAAAATAATAATAATAATTTTTTAAAAAGCAAGAGAAATAAATTTTCACCATAAGAGAACAATGTGAGTGCAGATGAAGCTGTCCCATGAAATGAAAACATAATATGTGGAAAAGCAAGTCTAGAAACATTAATACTGTGTGCTTTCCTAAAAGACTTGCTGGTGGTTGGTACTGAGCTTTCTCTTACATGCTAGCCTGGTATTAAATGTTTAGACGAAGCAATTTAGGTGAGTTATGCAAGGTGTATTTCCTGGAATTGGTAAAAAGCCTTCTGGGACTGTGCCTGAATTTTTTTTGGCTTATTTTATTTATTGGTACATTATTTATACACATCATGATTACACTCAACATTGAGAACTTGTACCAGTATGTGACATGACTTCTCATTTTTCCCTTTTTCTTACCCACTCTACAACCCCTAACCCCTATATACACAAGCTGTGCCTGAAATTTTAGCTGGAACTGCCAAAGAGTGATATCCTTCAGGTTAAGCAACTTGATGGTGTCACCAGACATGGTCTGAGAAGGCTCCTGGAGCTGAGGTGAGAAACTTAGCCCATCCTAAACACAGAATATTCGAGATTTACTACTCCAGTAAATAAGAATAGGAAATATTTAGTAGGTGGAGATTTTGGTACACATTTAAGAGTTGAGTGAAAGCCCTCAAGAGAAAGAGGTGTATTGTAAGCTGATGGAGGGTACACTGAATGGGATCTGGGGGTGTCTTCAGGATGGGTGATCTTGGCTGTATTCCTAATGCCTGCCAGGTTATCCATCTTGTAGGCCATGTTAGAACACAAACCATTTCCAGGTATCTTCAGTTGAGATCTGCTGCCCACTACTATTGAAGTTCCCTCGAAGGTAGAGGGACCACAATTCACTGGTAAAAAGGGCAGGTCCAGAGCTCAATTTACACACTTATTTTGTCTGTAAGACTTAGGAAGTTTTCTTTTTAAAGTAGTTTCTTGGAAGGTAAAAAGACTTGAATAACTTGTACGCTGAAGTGGCACAGGTTTTTGTTTGTTTGTTTTTAAATTTGAATCTATATTGGTACATTATATATACACATCATGATCACACACAATATTGAGAATTTGTACCAGCATATGACACGATTTCATTCTCATTTTTTCCCATTCCCTCATCCACCCCACACCCCCCCACCCCAATATAAAAATGGCATGGTACTGGCAAAGTAACTGACCTGAAGACCAATGGAATAGACTAGAAGATCCAGAATCAGCTTCAGATACACTATGCCACCTCACCTTTGATAAAGGAGCCAAATATCTTAAATGGAGGAAAGATAGCCTCTTTAATAAATGCTGCTGGAAAAACTGGGCTTTAACTCCCCAAAGACTAAAGCTAGATCTATCTCTTTTACCAGGTACTAAATTAAATAAAAATGGATTAGAGACTTAAATATCAAAACAGAAAACACTAAGCCTTCTGCAAAACAGGTTAGGTAGAACTCTTGGAGATACTGGATTAGGGAAAGACTATGAACAAAATCTCTATAGCATGACAACTAGCAGAAGAAATCAACAAATGGGATCTCACCCTATTAAAAAGTTTCTGCACAGCAAAAGAAAAAAAAAACCCTCCAGCAGAGCAAAAAGACAACCAACAAATTGGGAAAAAAATTTTACTGGTGTTTCTCAGACAAAGGGCTACTATTTAGAATATACAAAAGCTTTAAAAAAATCACATCCCCTCCCCCAAATTTAAAGAGCCAGTTCAAAAATGTGCACCTGAAATGAATAGACACTTTTCAGAGGAAGAAGTAAAAGCAGCTAAGAAACATATGAAGAAGTGTTCAACATCAAGAGTCACCTGAGAGATGCAGATGAAAACAACACTGACAGTTCATCTTCCTCCATAAAGAATGGCTGCTATCTTGAAATTAACCAGCAACAAATGTTGGTGAGGATGTGGGGAAAAAGGAACCCTTCTCTACTGTTGGTGAGAATGTTGACTGGTACAACCACTATGGAGATCAGTGTGGAGAATCCTCAGAATATTTGAATTAGAGATCTCATTTGACCCTGCTAGATGTGTACATGAAAGAATTAAAAGATTCATATCACAGCAACATATGTGTGTCTATGTTCATAACAGCTCACTTTGTGATAGCTAAATCTTGGAAACAACCCAAATGCCCATCAACTGGAGACTGTTTTTTTTTTCTTTTTTTTTTTCCTTTTTGAGACAGGGTCTTGCTTTGTAGTTCAGGCTGGCCCTGAGCTCACTATGTAGTCCAGGCAAGCCTCGAACTCAGCAATCCTCTTGTCTCTGCCTCCCGAGTGCTGGGATTACAGGCATGAGCCACCACGCCCGGCACTGTGGTATGTGATATTGATTGATAATGAGTGTGAGTCACCACGCCCAGCATTGTATATGGTTACAAGGATCAAACTCAGGACCATGCACTTGCAAGCCAGGCACCGGAACCGCTGAGCTAAATCTCCGGCCCTGGTTTTGGTTTGTTAAGACTGTGACTCTAGAATTCAAATTTTCTTTTCTCCTTTTTTAAAATTATTATTATAATTAATTTTTCTACTACCATATTTACCTCAGAGTGAGCATAAAGGATATGCTGGAATCAGAAATTAACTATGAAAGGCTCAGTGAAAATCAAACATCAGCTAAGGCTGGAACTTAACATATTAATGATGGAATTTGGTAGAAATGCTTTTTTTGTTAAAGTCTCCCATCTACCATGTGTTACTACTATTTTCAGTACTTCTATACATAAAAAAAGGAAAACTGGAATTCTGTTGTTCATTCAATCATGTCCATGGATGTATATTTGAAGTAATACAAAATATACCATGCACTCAGAACCTCTAAAGCTGAGTAGCATCTTTCACATGATGATCTTTCTGCAATAAATCAGAAGTTAAGATGTGGCCTCATTGATGAAGTCAGCTCATATGGCATCTTTTGTCAAGCTTTTTTTGGGAACATTCTTTCCAAAATTTCTAATCACAAGTTATTCTTTGCTCTCTCTTACCTGGTTCATGTTATCTACCTATTAGAATAAATCTGACACACATGAAATTCCTTTCATCTTTAACCTTTCACCTTCCTAACTACTATGACCAGAATTTTATTTGTTCTAGATTACAGATCCATGGACTCCATCAAACATCTCTCTCTTCATACCATTTGCAATTCAAAAGTGCAGAAATGCTCTCTTGTCCTTGTTTTCTTGATCTGAAGCCAATCTCAGGCAGCAAATATTAATGGAAAATTCCAGAAATAAAAACAATCCTTACTTTTAAAATTTCCATTCCAAATAGCGTGATCTGGTGGCTTCCTGTTTTATCCCACCCACAATCTGACTCATTCCTTTGTCTAGCATGTCCAAGCTGCATATGCTACACATCCATGGGAGCTGGAAGAAAATGTCATAGCCTCATTTGCATAACTTCTATTTATTTTTATTATTATAATGGCTCTGTTTTATTATTGGCTGATAACCTTGCTGTCTAATTTATAAATTAAACTTTATTATAGGCATATACATGTATTTGGAAACAACATCGACAAGGTTTAGAACCATCAGTGGCTTCAGACACTCACTGGGGCCTTGAAATACATCCCCCCCCCATGGATATTGCAGGATGTTACAATACTAAAAGAATGTTTTATACCAACTTTGAGCTGAGCCCATTCTTCTATGCTGCACAACTATATTTATTTCTTATTCCTAATCCTGAAGACCCAGTTATAGTACCTTATTTCCTGCTACCTTTATATCAGATCTACAGCTAAGTCAGAAAGAAGCAGACATAGAGATGAACAGACAGCTTGACCATCATGAGGTTGAAACTTGGAATTTAGAAAGGAGCGGGGGTGAAGGCAAGGTTAGTCAGAACATCAGACCAAAAAATGTTACATGGATACATTGTAGACTTACAAAAGTAAGCCTTGATTAATCTCATCCCAATGTCAAAGCCAAGGTTACATGGAATGTAGAATTTTTAGTGATGTCCAGCAACATCTAGTGGAGGTCCTGAATTCTCCACTTTTATCTGAAGGAAACACTGTCAACATGCTGCAGAGTTTGCAGCTATAGAATAAAATTAAAAGTGTCTGGTTTCTTGTAGATCACTTACCTAGGCTCTCTCTTTATTTCCAAATAGTTGACAGGATGAAAATTGCTCACTAGCCTTCCTCTCCCACACTCTTCAAAGGTCAAGGAAACCACCAGAAATAAAGGACTAAGGTTACTGCTTGGGGCTTCTGGGTTTTAAGGAAGCTATAAAAATCAAATCCAAAAATCATTTTGAATTCCCAGATTAAATTAAATTGAAATGTTAAAAGAAATTAACAAGGATCCCCCCTCCCATTGAATTGAACATTCCATTGACAGTTGTGAGCCTTTGTTTATGCCCCTGGCTACTGCTATTGAATTCTTGAATATTGGCTAAAGGGATAGGGATGGATTGAACTGCTTGGCTGTCTTTAAAACTCCAAATGGTTATAAAACTTAAAAAGCTGATACATCTCTTTTTTATGAAAAATGTATTATAGGTTGTATACATAATCAGGGTTGAAATAAAATAATGACAATAAATAGAATTACTAATTTCACTGAAGTATTTTTCCCATTATTTTAAATATTTTCTTCTTGGAGCATAGGCTAAAAAAAAAAGACCCAGTGATTTGCCAAAGCCTTTAATATCATCCCATTTCCGTTGTACAGTCATTTGAAGTGTAGCAACACATGCCTGAAGGCAAAAATGAAGGAAATGGTGCATCTGCCAGGTCTAGAAGGGGAGTTGAAATTTCTGAGCACCTCATGAGTCTGGGAGGGTTCCTTAGGCCTGTTGGCAAGCTTCTGGCCTCTGTTCCACAGTTCAGACTGAATACTATCTTTTCTTGGAGGCTTTGAGAAAGAAAATATGCCCTGTTGTACAATAAGAAGGGCCCTGTAAGCCTTCTGGCTTCAACTTTGCCTGCTCTGTTGAAGTCAGTGTGCCCATCCATTCCTTTTCTTTTGAGATTGTAAAATTGACATGTGAACTTAAAAAAGTTGTGATGATGACCATCATTAGCTTTACCCTGAAAACGTGATAGAAACCTATGACCCTTTCTTGCTTCCCAGCTACATCTCAGCCCATTGAAACCGCATTTATTACCAAGAGCATGATTTAAAAAAAAAACAAAACACTTTTCTTAATTGCTTTAAAATGTAATGAAGCAGAAAAAGAAGTCAGGTCCCTCAGTTCCTTTCCTCATCAGGAATGAACCACTCCAGCTTCTCATCCCTCAATACCACTAGTTAACTAGAAATAGGTGCAGGATTTATTGAGGCAGATGGCTGTGACATAGGACACTGGTGGATAAAAGTTTCCCCTGGGTTGGAGAGCTCTGTGCCCACTGGGGCAGCCCGGTGCTGTGTAACAGATGTATTTCCTGCCCTGCTTACTTCACTTGGATTCTGTAACCCAAGAGGTCCCCGATGACACATTCCTCCAACACTTTTAAAACCACATTTCCCATGAAGGTCTTTCGGAGGTGAAGTAAAAGTGAACATGAAGTTTAGTGAGAGGCCCAGGTCAGGTTGCACTGGGAAGTTTATTATGATTCACACAATGCTACAGATCCTGCAGACAGATCCACTCTGCCATGACAGGGTAAGTCGAGAGCTAAGCGAGTTTGCCAGATCCTTTACAAGGCTCGGCCCTGCAGCAGAGGTGGAGGGAAGCCCAGGCCCCACAAGAGAAGCTGTGCTGGTGGTGAAAGGTGTTTCTCAAACCTCACTACAGGTTAGCTGCTTAGAAGGCCTAGCTAATACTATCATTCGTAGCTGAGACTTAACCAAGTACCGGTGTTATATTGTGTACTACTTTATGCGATTAAAGCCCATAATTTTATTAAATTTTTATAATTCTGTAAATCTTATGCCTTTTAACTTCATTTTGAAAATGAAAACAAAACAAAACAAAAGTGTTGTGATTCATTTTTTAATCTTTAGAGAACTCAAGTTTGTCTGGGTATCTTACCTCTGTTATAGTTCTGCGAAGCTGAAATGTCACGAAGTGAGCCATACGCCAGACAGATGGTCAGAACAGAAAGCTATGGCCTGAGATCCCCGTGATCTTGTCCCTTTTCCTTCCTACCTCTTTTCTTGTTTCATCCTTTTATGAATCTCTGTACTTTACAACAGGAATGGTGAATATATGTCAGGGCTTGTGCCAGTTTCAGTACATTGGATAGTAACTTCTCGAAAGAGGAATCTCAGGAGAAATAGAGCCCTGATATGTCAAGTCTTCTCATTTATAAATGATGTCTTCTGTGGGTTTGGGGCAAAGCATGAGGAATTGTACCAACCGAGCTATTTCTACCCCACTGCAGGGGTGGACATCACTTGGTTTATCTGTCAGGTCAATTCTTGCTCTCATTATATTATACTGGTTCCCACAAAGACAGTTTGTCATAAAGCAAATTACCTTCCTTCACTCTCACTCTTACTTCTTCTCTGGTCATGAGACCTTTCCCACACATACCATTTGCCACTCTGATGCCATTGTCATGGTGTGATGTAGCCACAAGGCCAGGACCAGATGTCGAACTGAGGCTGTGGACCTCAGATATTCAGCTTTTAAAACTGTGAAGTAAATAAACTATTTTACTTTTTTGCAAGTAGAAAATATTCAGTCTCAAGTATTTTGTTACAAGACAGTACTTCACAACTGACCCCAAACAACAATTTATTCATGTAGTTGTGAAAAGCTTCTCTTTGATATGATGAGGCCATCTCCTGTCCTCATCTCGCTAAACACCAATGAGCCTGTCAACTTATATTATGAAGCAACTATCCAGTAATATTGCATTAGGGTCACTAAGGGTGGAGATTCAAAGAAGAGTTTAAATAAACATGAGCTCCAGCCCAAATTTCCTTGATTAATTTACTTCTGCATTATTCTATCCAGGTTCATGAATGGTTTTCTCTCACCCATGAGTCAAAAGTAGTGTGGAAGGGCTGGAGATTTAGCTCAGTGGTTCTGGCGCCTGCCTCGCAAGTGCAAGGTCCTGAGTTCGATCCCTGGTAATCACATACAATGCTGGGTGTGGTGATTCGTGCCCACCAGCAATCAACACCATATACCACAGTGCTGGGTGTGGTGGCTCACTCCTCTAATCCCAGAACTCGGGAGGCAGAGACAGGAGGGTTGCTGAGTTGGAGGCTTGCCTGGGCTACATAGTGAGCTCAGGGCCAGCCTGAACTACAAAGCGAGACCCTGTCTCAAAAAAAAAAAAAAAAAAGTAGTGTGGAAGTGAGGACAGGTCTATACTGCAGACCAAAAACAGGACAGGGAGAGGTTCAGAGTTAAGAGTTATAGAAACTAATGCCATGGGAAGATGGAAGGACAGGTGTGGAGGGTCACACAAATCCATGGATGAGGACCAGAGTGACAACCCCAATGGAAACTGGTGATGTTATCTAAGCTCTGAGCTCTTTGGACTGGTGTGCATCAGCTTTTAATCATAAATAAAATATGTAGAAAATGGTGAGTTTATGTTTAGAAGGATCAGTATTGTAACAGGATATAAAGGGATGTACTAGGAAGAATGTGAGAAAAGAGAAAAATTATAGCAGATTCTTCAAGGTGTGTGTGTGTGTGTGTCTGTGTGTGTGAGAGAGAGAGATTTTGCTGCTGTTTTTATTTAAATGACTAGAGTATGACAGAGCTATGCTGGGTTGTAGCCTGGGCAGGCTGAAGGAAAGAGAAAGAAGGATAAACAAACAAAGTGGGGTGGAGTAAGCAAAGAAAGTCCATGTTACATGAGGAGAGGATCATGATATAATTGTCCCGAGAAGAACAACATGAAGATTGGATCTGATTAGAGCAGCCTACAGAAAAACAATATGATACCGATCTTCTTTCAAAATATGTACATTTAAAAAATAGTCATAGTTCTGTATAATTGACAAAAGTAGAGACTTTTCAAAAGTAGAGACTTAAAAGTCAGCAAAGAAAGTATTTTTATTTTGTAAGAGAACATACAATGAAATTCAAGCCATTCCACTCAGTAAGAGACAAGTAAAGTCCCTGTTCTGTGAGGAATCACAAGTCACTTTGGATTGGATTAAAAAAAAAAACCTGTTTGAATAGTTACCAACTTCAGTACAGGCAGCTGATTACCTGGGTTTTTATGACAAAAAGATGAATAATGCTACTGAATGGACTTGTGCTTACAGTTTATAAGTGGGACGTGATGCAAAGAGGAACTTTGGGAGTGGATTCCCTTAGACATGTAGACACTAGAGGTGAAAGGACCACCTATACTCTAGTGCACTTAAGCTAAATGA
Organism: Thryonomys swinderianus; assembly: GCA_004025085.1. Taxonomy (NCBI): domain Eukaryota; kingdom Metazoa; phylum Chordata; class Mammalia; order Rodentia; family Thryonomyidae; genus Thryonomys; species Thryonomys swinderianus. Next base: position 3,289 of record PVIC010020144.1, on the reverse strand, counting down.
GTACTTGCCTTAACCCTTCTCTCCTAGGCGGGAGAACATGCAGCAGACAGACACTGAGCTGGCCCACACTGAATCCCATCTCTGGTACACACATTCTTCTATGTAATGTCCTTTCCTTAAGCGTGGAAAAGACTTTCTTCTAACCAACAAAATACGGCAAAGGTCACATTACATAATGACCTGAGGAAGCAAATAGGTACTTTAAGGAAATCCACGTGGTGAAACATATATGTGGCTTCTAGGAATGCACGTAGTTTCTAGTTGCAAAGAGCAGCTTCTAGAAACTAAGGGAGGCTCCAACCCATGGGCAGAAAGAGCTGGATCCTCTGTTTTAAAAACTCGAAGAGGTGAATTCTGTCATGAATTTGAATGAGCTTGAAAGTGGTAGTAGACTCTTCTCCAGGCAAAGCTCCTAATAAAAACATGGGCTGATTGGTTATGTCGTTGTGAGAACTTGGTGAGAAGACCTAGCTGAACTCTGCCTGGACTTCTGATCCATTGAAATCGTGCGATAATATATTTATAGGAATTTGTTCCATAGTTATAGCACAAACATAAAACCCAGGTAAAAGAAATAATCTACTGTCACTTCAGTGCAACTCAATACCTTTTTTTATTTACTGTCTTTTGGTACTGCTAGGGATTGAATTGTGTCCCTTACACAGGGATGTTGCAATCCTACAACTAGGTACACGTTTATGTGAATTTATTTAAAGCATGCTCCTTGCAGATGAAATCAAGCTAAGATAAAATTTATTAGGTTAACATATGCCCTGAACTAATGACTGTTTTCTCCAGGTGGGTTGGCCCCTACACCAGTGAAACTTAGAGATGAGAGAGCACACACACACAGGGAAGACAGCTACACAGGGCAGAGATGGAAATTAGAGTGAAGTGGCTATAGGGCAGGTAATGCCAGTGTTAAGATCCAACTTAACATAAAAACTGCCATTTTGTTAAAAAACTTCCTTTTGTGTCCTGTAACCTTCCTATGAACCCGGAACTTGTCTACTTGGAACTGTCCATCCAATCGATTTGCACGCCCTCAGATTGTATGTTTTAAAAATGTATTATTCTGTAGTAACCAGTGATCTAATCATTGCTATTGGCTTCTGTAGTGACTCACTTTTGCACTTTAACAATAGAATGATCTAATCACTTCTGCGTAGAAAACTCTTGATAACAGGTGGGGGGGTAGTAAATTTTGCCTTGAAATACTGTGTGTTAGTCTAACTGGGCACCATCTTCTGCATGGAAGATGGCCCTCAGCTGAGCCATAAAGCACTTAGTTGGACTTAAAGATCATGTCGTGTCCTGAGAGATTGGGTCGGTGGGATTTGGGCATGACACCAGGGATTATGGTGACCACCAGAAAGTGGCACAGACATATTGGACAGATTCTGTCTCACAGCCTCCAGTGAGAACCAATTTTGCCCATATTTTGCTTTCTGAAGTTTGGCCTTCAGAATCACCAGACAGTAAATTTCTATACTAAGTAACTTCATGTGTACCAGTTTGTTAAGACAGCCCTTAGAGATAGGTACCTGAGTTCTCAAGACTCCTAAATCTCATTTCTGCCAAGGTAAGAGGAAATCGGAGCTAGATTGCTTGCAAATGGAAAAAGGACCAAGAGATGGGGGAAGGAGGAGAGGAAGAAAGAGAAAGGGTTGAAAAAGAGAAGTGTTATGTACGTGTACCAACTCCTCATAAGGCATGTAACAATTATGTACTACAAACATGTACAAACTTGAGAAAGGAAATTACTTAAAATTATTTTTTAAAAAGAAATTTCTAAATTTATGTAAGTTATAAGGAACTAGCACAGAGTCAGAGTTATCCAGAAACAAGTAAGAGAAGTGGAACAATAAAGAGACAGGCTACTTGTAACCACATCAGGTCAAACGCAGCAAGTGGGTGGTAGGTAGAGTTTACTAATTATTAAGTGGAACTCATTTTTGTCATGAAACTAAGTTCCAAGCACTGTCATAATCTTATTTTTGTTCAGAGTATTCTCACTACTGTCCAAGAACAAAGTTTAATATCCTCAAAATTTCCTCTTCCATCCATTACCAAAGGAGATAAAACTGAATTATATAACATGTTAATGAATTCAAAGCAAGGAGAAAATAGATAATGAGAAAATAACAGATGCTCCAAATAGGTTAAAAAAAGATTAAGATGAAAAATTTAATCATGACTGTATCAATACTCATACTAAAGGTAAATGACCTGTATACTTCAGTTAAAATGCAGATTGTATCAAAAGAGAAAAGGCTAAAAACAATGTATTTTGTAAAAATTATGGCAAATACAATATAAATGGATTAAAAGCAAAAAGACAAATGTCTTAACCATGCTAATATCAGAAAGACTTCACCAAGCTAATCAAAATAAACCCAAATGCCTGTATTAATGCCCAAATAGATTTTGGGGCAAACATTTTTAGGGATAAGGATTATAGTGACAAAAAGATAGATTCTTCAAAGAAGCATAACAATCTTCAATGTTACCCATTTGGGGCATCTGTTCTTTTCCTCTTCTTTCTCTATTTTCTCCTTCCTTTGGATTAATTAATCTGTTTAACAGAATTTAAAAATATGTAACAAATAATAGAATTGGAGAAAAAAGAAAACTTTTTTGCAGTGTTAGACTTATATTCATTATCTTGATTATGGTGATAGTTTTATGCATATTTACATCTTTTAAGGTTTACCAGACTATGTGTCTTAGGAATGTAACATATATAGTATGTTCAATTATGAAGCCAGAAAGCTATTATAAAAGGATAGTAGAAATCTGAAAGAATAATTTAAAAAGTAATGTCTATTTTTGCTTCATCAGAAAGAAACCTACTCTATTTATTTTTGGACTAAAAGAAAAGTATTTCCTGATGAAATAAAAAGTCTATATACAAGTCTAAATTTTGATTATTTTCACTTTAAAGAATTAAATATTAGAAATATATTACAAATGTTCTCATTTGTAACACTATGATTGTGGCACATTACATTCTATAAAGAAGCATCAGTGAATAACTATCCATATATTATATGAAATTAGTCCAATTTATTAAAGAAAATATAAAGTTTGTTTTTTTTTTTTTTTTTTGCTTTTTGGAGATAGGGTCTTGCTTTGTAGTTCAGGCTGGCCCTGAGCTCACTATGGTGCCCAGGCAAGCCGCCGTGAACTCAGCAATCCTCCCGTCTCTGCCTCCCGAGTGCTGGGATTACAGGCGTGAGCCACCACGCCCAGCATTATATGTGGTAACCGGGGATCGAACTCAGGTCCT
>PVIC010020143.1:0-29861 GCA_004025085.1 Thryonomys swinderianus | reverse complement strand
TCTTTCCTATCTGTCTTTTGTTTCTTTCTTTCTCTTAATTAAAAAGTTCAAAGTTCTGGAAAGTTACTGATCTTTAGTGGTCACTACGATGCAAGAACCTCTGGCCACTCCCTGTATTGCTGTCTTATCTCAGAATACTGGCAGTGAGGTGAATCTTGCTTCAGACACACAGAGATACTTTTGATAAGAATGTTCCATAAAGCCTTAAAAAATAGACTAGAACAACCAACTTCATCAAGTAAATTTCTGGCTCCACTATTGCACAAGTAACAGCTCAGTACCCCACACAAGCGTCTGCCTCACAACCATGACATGAACCCAAGTTTAGTGTCCTTATTTTAATAAAGTTTTTAAAAAACAGCTCAGCATTTACATCACAGAAAGGAAGGCACTTTGAGGAACTCAGAAGAGTTTGAAAGCTCTTTCTGTTAACAAGGTTTGCATCACCATTGCTTACAAAGAAATGTGTTTCCTCCCCACTCAAAGCTTAATTTTATGATAATTGAAATTTATGCTATTATTAAGAAAACTGAAGCGTGTGAAGTAAAAATTTAATAGAAAATTATCCTAATGGTTAAGTTTTCTTTTTGCCATTTATGATCCTCAGAGGGACATCCCTATAAATTATTTGAAACTGTTCTATCTCTGAAGTTACCTTAGCAACAAGATAGGGTCATTGAGTGGTATTTCCACTGACATACTTCCTGTCTGACTAGAATGTTTATCTTCAAGTCCAGAGAAAATAGATGTGGTGGTAACAGCCATGCTTTCTTAAGGAAGTCTGACTTTCTCCTTTCAGCCTTCTGTTCTAATGTTCTTTTCTGTCCATTTCTTTTTTGATGCCTTCAGAAATGGAGAATCCATGCCTATGGTTTCCACTTAGCAAACTACATGGCTGAGGAGAGACTCATGCTCATTACACTCACTAACAAGTCCATCTTCTTCCCATGAATAAGCTAAATTTTGTCACCAGAAGCAAACCAAAGAGCCTGCAATAATTAGACCCTCTGGTTTCCTAAGTGAGCCTAGGAGATAGCCCCATTTCTACATCAACCCCAGAACTGAGGGCCTGTCCTCCATAAAAACCTCCGAACTTGACACAACCATCGGGTTTGTGATGCCTTAAGACCCTATCTGGGAATCACAGCTATTAGTCTTGATGCTAAAGAGGAAATTCCACCCCTCACTGCATAAGCTGATCCAAGAAAAATGACCTGGATGGAAACAGAAGTGGGACAATGACAAGGACGATGTGGGTACAGCTGCTTCTTTTTCCACTACGCTCTTTACAGGTGCTTTTCCCCAGCCCTCTTTAAGATTAACCCTTAACGTGTAGCTGGTGTAACCAATAGGCCCTATACCATTGGGACTATAGTATTTACTATACATTATTTTCATGTGTTAATATTTTTAAAGTGCCTATAACACAACATGTACATTAACTTTAATATCCCTTTCTTTTTTTTTTTTTTTTTTTGAGACAGGGTCTCTTGCTTTGTAGTTCAGGCTGGCACTGAGCTCACTATGTAGCCCAGGCAAGCCTCAAACTCAGCAATCCTCCTGTCTCTGCCTCCCAAGTGCTGGGATGACAGGCATGAGCCACCATGCCCGGCACTGTGGTATGTGGTATTGATTTTTGGTGGGCGTGAGTCTCCATGCCCAGCATTTTATGTGGTTACTGGGATCGAACTCAGGACCTTGTGCTTGCAAGGCAGGCGCTGGAACCACTGAGTTAACCCTCCAGCCCAATATCCCTTTCTTTTATAAAACAGTGCTATTAAATCAAGGAGTGCTTCATGAGATATGTTGTCTTAAAAATCACTCAAATCAGATCTTACTCTGGCTAACTCCAGTGCCATCTAGATCAGCTCACAAAGATCTGTTTGTCTAGGATTTTTTACTCTGTCCACAATCTCATGAGGAAGCTATTCCAGAAAGTCAACCTCACTTTTGGATTCCGTGGCCAATAAGTTCCCTCCAACTCCACAAATGTCACATTACACCAGTTATGATAACTAAGTTCTCACCTTGGTTCCTTTAGCATTGTTCGCCCATCAGCACCTGTTTGTCCGTGATTCCTGTAAATCAATAAATATTTCTCATCTCTGCTGAATATCTAGTAGATGTTATGGGCAGTTCTTAGGCACGGAAAAAAGGAGAATTTTGTTGGACTTCTTTCCATTTACTTTTTATATTTTCTCTTGATTTTATTTTAAATGATATCATGAGTACATTAAAATTTCTTCAGCACTTATTACCTCTTAAAAATGCAAGCATCACCCCTGTCTTTGTCTATTGCAAGAGTTTCATGACATCCCTGATGTGGGTATTTTGTCTCAACACCAAGTAAAAGGTAACACAGCACAACTTTGTTGCTGTGGGTCTCTGAAGGGACAGCACAGTGAGGGGGAGGAACCTGTGGTGGAGTAAACCACTCACCTCATGGCTGGGAAACAGAGAGGAAAAGGCCAGAACCCCACTAACTCCTTTGGGGCACACCTGCACGTGACCTAAGGACCTCCCCTTATCCCCGCCTCTCAAAGATAGCCCCACTTCTCAAGAGCACCACTCTGGAACACACTTTTAACACAAGGGATTTCGAGAGGTGTTCAAGATGCAAACTATGGCATGAATCAAGAAACTTGAAAAAGTCTAGCTCTCCACACTATGGGACTAGGGGAGCATGGGAGTTTAACCTATGGTGCAGTAATTAGAGGGCAGAAATTAAATGCCAGTGTTTAGATGTCGGGCCTTTGAGAGGTAATCAGGATTAGGTAGGATTAGTGTGATGGGGGAGCCATATTTGAACACTGCTAGCTTTATAAGAGGAAAAAGCCCATCCACACACGTGCTCCCTGTCTTACCACCTCATGTCCTTCACCTCCTCGGGACTCTGCCAGTAAGCAAACCACTACCAGATGCAGAAAGCCAAACTGGGAGCTGAAATAGACTTCTTTCTTTATAACTTACCTAGCCTGTGGTGTCATGTTTTAGTAATGGAGAATGGATTAATTCAGTCTTCCACCGCTCCAGGTGTTTGAGCTAGGCTAGGTGCCATCAGGAAATTAAGAACTGGTCGCCTGACCATCCAGCTACTTTCCAACACAGAGATTCTAACACTCAAGAGGCAGGCACCACCTTAGAGGTCATGCATTCATCCCACATTAACTATCAAAGCATGCATTTCTCTAAGAGGTGTTTTGATCTGGAGAAATCAAAAGCACTATTTTGATCCACAGTAGATTTTTTTTCCTGGACACCAGAAATTAAATTACAATTTGTGCACCACTAGTAACAAGTCCTTGCTGTGGATAGCCAAAGAATTAAAAATTTAGTGACTTCATTTTTCATTATTTTTGTGGTGTTTGACAAAAAGTTTAATTCGTCAACTATATTTTGTGCACTAACCTAATTTGAAGACTTTCCATCATTTTCTGAGTCGGGTGTGCTTCACAAAACTTGATTCTTTCCGTGGGTAAGACAGACTCTATAGTAAACACCTTAACAAGAGAATTGTGTGTTTTTACATTACATAGCAGAAAATAGAAAAGAAAATTATCATATATGAGCAAGGAGAGAAAAGGATTTAATCCTACCTGAGTCTTTCTCCTTTGTGAATTAGCTGACAAAGGATTTTCTTTAGTTCATTATGTCATAAACAGAGCTTCCACGAGAGCACAAGAAAGGATTTTCAGCACATTTTCCCAAAACAGAGCATTTTATGGCTCAAAGATTCACATTGCAGGTCCTCTTCACTGCAAGATGTGTGGAATACTAATTTGCAATTTGTCAGACTCTTAATTTCATATTTTTTCTTTTTCAAACAACAGGTTTGTGGCACAAGAGGTTCCTGTCCTCAACATGCTCCCCCTTCTTTCAAAAGCTCTGAACCTCTGAACTTTATCTCTATCCTCAACCTTGAAGAAGACTCACTGCACAGTCTTCCAGGAGCCAGGTGGTACTAAGCAACCAAGTCTGTCTGAGGGGGAGTGAGAAGAAGCAGTATGTTCAACTTCCATCTGTGCCTTGAAGAAAAAGTTTGTGCCCATCTCTTCCTCTCTTCTGACCACTGGCTAGGACAATGAGTGCTAAGGGAGCCATCCTTAGCACTTAGACTATAAGAGGCATGAGTGAGGAGAACAAAGAAAGAAACTAAAGTCCTCAGGACCTGTGAACACCCTACCCTGATCCACTTGCATGCAGCTCTTAGCCTCAGACCCGATTCTTCTTACTCCTCTCTGTTATAGCCTCTTTGTTGTTCAACAAGCCAAACACAGGGCCTTTTACCTGCTAGACACTCTTCCCAGTTAGCCCAAGCTCACCCCAGCACTCTCCCCAAGTCTTTACTCAAAAACAGTCATGTATTACATAGACACATTTTGGTTGATAAAAGACCATACAGCCTGCTAAGTGGCCCTAGAAGTTTGTGATGGTCCTGGAAAATTCCTAAGACTTCGTCATGCAACACACTGTTTACATGTTCCTGGAAAAGCTGGCATAAACAAAACTGGTCTCCTGCCAGTTGTATAAAAGAATAGTACATAGGTCACATCCAATAAAAAACTTGAAAATGATACTAATAACTATGCTACTGGCCTTTGTATTTTTGATACTATCCCATTATCATTGTTTTGGAGTGCATCCATACTTATAAAAATAGATAAGATAAAATGGTACACTGTGTAACATCTACAAAGGTCCTGCTCCCCTCCTGCTTACCTTGTCCTTAACTGAGTCCAGAGATGGCAGCGATTTGAGCTACGCCAGGTGGGGTTGTAGAAGTACACTTTGGGATGTCCACACCATGACAGAATGGTCTAACAAACACGGCCCCAGGGATAGCAGTGCACACGCAGGTGTGGGCCACCCTCCCAGTGACACACTCCCTTGACTACATAAACTAAAGCTCCAGTAGCATCCACTCCCCACCTCCTCCTTCCCCACCTTTCTTTATTTTCCCCCACAGAGTACATTTGATCACATTGCTCCATTAGAAGATCCCGTCCATGACAGCAAAGGTTTATTCTACTTCCTTCGTTGCTATGACCTCCAGGCCTGGATTACAGTCAGCACTCCATAAATGTGCTGTGAATGAAGGAAGGGATAGAAGGACCCAGAGCCCTGGTCTTAGCTCACAAAGAAATAAATTCATTGCATCCTCCTTTGTCCCAGAAGCCAACCCTGTACTTTACTAATAAAGAAACCACAATTTTCTCCTTTCTCAGCATGACTCGATTTCCCACCATTGCATTTTGCACAACTTCCAGGTTCCTCTGTACAGAAGGAAGTGAACAGGGAAGCTAAGACAAAGACACACGAGACCCCTGCCTTCATGCCCAAGTCCCCCCTCCCCCAGAACCAACAGGAAGTCAGCTCTCTCACCTGCCTGCACCAGCAAGTAGAAGGAGCAAGTGAGATGAAGGTGAGGGACAGTGATAAGTCGGACCCAGGGAGGGAGGGGAGGGAGAATCTCACAGGCATGGTGATTTCATGTTGTCTGAAGGGGCCGTAGAGGGAGAGGTAAGGAGCCTTGACTTTTTCTCACAAACAACATGAGCCCAAGAAGTGTTTGACACAGGAGGGTAACACGAGTGCTGTCTGGCTCCTGGCTCTCAAAGACCACTCAGGAACCCGGTGCCTGCCTTCAACAGAGTTGCATCCCCCAGATGAAGTAAGACTCCAGAATAGGAGCCTTGTTCCATTAAAACTCTTTTATTCATTGCCTCCCACATGAGAACGTGCCCTGGAGACAAGGAATGCAAATGCAAACGACATGGAATTGTAATAACATAAACATTATGAAACAATGCGAACCAGTTGGGCCTCCTATGGAGAAATGCTCCCCAAACTCCTTTCTGAATTGTCTTTATGGAAATTTCATAAAAATTTGCCATTATTAAAACTGAGTAGCAATTATTTCTTTCTTTGGTTCATCGGTTGTGGGAGAAAAAATTAATTGTGTTCTCCTTTTCTTTCTGAGTTCATCAGACAGCAATGAGGCAACAAGAATTGACAGGCTGGGGGCTCTGTGGATGAAGAGAGGCAGGGAGCTCTGACACCTTGTCACAGATGGGGCTGGACAGTTGGAGGCGTGAAGAGTGGTCGCGGCAGGTGTGGCCGCAGCTAACAAGTGTGCTTGCAGGGGGGCTCAGCCATTGCGTTGTGTTGACATAACATTTGCCAGCTTCGCGGAGGCCTTCGCTGTAAATTAGATTTAATATTGATCAGGCCACTCACAGTCAGGACCAGGAGAAAATTGGACGCAGAGTCCTTAGTCAAAATTGGCTCTTAAGATTCTACTTTCTAATTAACATAGAAGAACAGAAATCCAGGGCCTGTCTGGCTGAGCCAGCAGGGCATGACCACTCTCCTGGTCCCTGAGGGTAACAGAGGTGACAGCAATCCCCACCATTTCTCTACTTTCTCCCTGCCCCCCCCCCAGGTCAGCTGTGTCGTGTGGCAGAGAAAGGAGGGGAGAGTAAGCTCTGGAGAAGGGGAGGAGGGATTCAGAAACGCAGATGGCCAAGTTTCTCTCCCAGTTCTCACCTCTGAAAGCTCAGAAACTTTTTAAAGAAATATGGCTTGGTTTGCCTTCAGGTTTAGCTTTTTTAAATGAGCAAATTATGTTCTTTCACTTGGGATTAAGCTTTTGGAGAAGGTACCAGTAAAACTTCCATCCCTGTTGGAGTAGCCCTCAAAGAAGCATGAACAATAGACATAGGTTCACATCCTGGCTTCAGCTCAAAGAGCTCTCTGACCTTGAGCAAAAGACTCAGTGTCTCTGAACCTCAGTCTCTTCTATAAAACAGAAACCATAATACTGCCTACTTGAACCACTGCTATAAAGACTGAAAAGAATAATATGCTCATTGAACATTCAGCAAATATCAGCTGATTTTATAGATGTTATATGTTTATTATTACCATTGTTTTGATATGCTTTTGCCCCGTTACATAATAGTAGTAACACCACTAATAATAATGATAAGAACACAGCACCTTAATTTTTGCTTTTTTTTCTTTTTGGATATCAGCATTGAATCTGAGGCCTTATATGTGCTGAGTACACACTCTGTCACTAAGCCCTAATCATATACTTTTTTTCCAATTGAAATTCCAACAACATATTTCACAGATGTGAAGAAAATCATCCAAAAATGCATCTGGAACCACAAGAGACCTAGAATAGCAAAAGCAATTCTAGGAAACAAGGACAGGGCAGGGGTATCATGATTCCCGACTTGAAACTATACTACAAAGCCACTGTGACAAAAAACTGCATGGTTCTGGCAAAGAAACAGAACCAAGGACCAGTGGAATAGATCAGAAGATCCAGAAACAACCCCAGATACACTAAGCCACCTCATCTTTGACAAAGGAGCCAAACTCCTCAGTGGAGGAATGATAGCCTCTTTAATAAAGGATTCTGGAAAAACTGGGCTTCAACCTGCCAAAGACTAAAGGTTAGATCTATATCTTTCACCATGTACTAAACTAAAGTCAGAGTAGATTAGACATGTAAATATTAAAACAGAAATTCTAAAACTGCTGCAAAACAGGTTAGGTAGAACTCTTGGAGACATTGGCTTAGGGAGAGACTTTATGAACAAAACCTGTATAGCATGAGAACTAGCAGAAGAAATCAACAAATGGGATCTCATCTTATTAAAAAGCTTCTGCACAGCAAAAGAAACCACCAAAAGAATGAAAAGCCAACCAACAATATGGGAAAAAATGTTTACCAGCTGTTTCTCAAACAAAAGGCTACTGTCTAGAATATATAAAGAGCTTAAAAAATCAATCTCCCAAATTTAAAGACCCAATTCAAAAATGGGTATCTGAAATGAACAGACATACCTCAAAGGAAGATGTTAAGACAGCTAAGAAGTATATGAAGAAATGCTCAACATCACTGACCATTAGAGAGATGCAGATAAAAACAACACTGAGAGTTCATCTCACTCCACAAAAGAATGGCTGCTATTGGGAAATAAGCCAGCAACAAATGCTGGTAAGGCTACAGAGAAAAGGAAACCCTTCTAGTTAGTAGAAATGTAGACTGGTACAACCATTATGGAGATCAGTGTGGAGATTCCTCAAAAAACCAGGATTAGAGGTCCCATTTGACCCTGCTATTCCCTTGCTGGGGACATACACAAAAGAGTTACAAGATTCATATCACCGTGACATATGTGCATGCATGTTTATAGCAGCTCAATTTGTGATAGCTAAATCTTAGAAACAACCTAAATGCCCATCGACTAGAGAGTGGATAAAGATGTGTTTTTTTAATATAAAATGGAGTGTTGCTCTGCCATAAAGAATGATAATTTCACCAGGCATGGTGGCTCACACCTGTAATCCTAGTAGTCGGGAGCCAGAGGCAGGAAGACTGATGAGTTCAAGGCTTGTCTGGGCTACATAGTGAGCTCAGGACTAGCTGAACTACAAAGCAAGACTTTGTCTCAAAAAAAAAAAAGATAATTTTGGCTGGAGATTTAGCTCAGTGGTTCTGGCTCAAGATCCTGAGTTCAATCCCTGGTAATGACATACATGAAAGTGGGCCTGGAACTAGAGTAAGATGTGATTCTCAGTAGGCACAGAACCTAGGAAGGTATCTCTGCACATCCACCTGCACCCCAAGATGAGCAGTTCCTTAAGCATGTGCCCTATAAACCGAACTGTCTTCTCTTGGCCCAGACCTGATTAGAATAGATGTTTCATGAAGTAATAAATAAATGAAGAAAGAAAAGAACCTTAAAACTGTTCTCTTAGTCAAACCTCAGCATTATTGCTACCTTTACTGGCCTGCACTTATGTGGGAAGGGAAAATTTTAAAACCAACAAGATTTTAGGAATATGCTTTCCCAAAAATCAATGTCCAAAAAATGCTATTTTTAAAAATAGTGGCCCCAGATTTATCTACCTGCAGAGAATTTTTCCTCTAAGATTCATAGGGTTATTGCTCTTGAGAATTAATTCCAGAACTCAAATCCAACCTGAAACATCTGTCGCCCTTAAGTAAGGCTTAACCAGGGAACTGAATGAAACAGACCCCAGTGCTTAGCTTCCTGTTTGTTAATTTATAAGCCCTGCCTCCTCCTACTCCCTGTAACGATTTCCAGAAAATGCCAATCAGGACTATGTTCTTGTGATATTTGATTCTCTGTCTCCCAGGAAATATATATATCTTTTCCTTGACTGTGACCTGTCATTTAGTCCCAACCTCTTCCTTCAACCCCAATAATTTCCAATAGCTTCCTTCCCTTGGATCTGTAAAACCCCTTGGTTTCCTTTTAGTGGACTTATCCATAGGTGAACACTAAAATCCAACTATGAAATTTGTTTATGGAGTAAGCCAGGCATTAAAATTGATTAATATTTTATCATAAACACAATGAATATGATAAAATATACATGTATATAAAAGCATCCAACAATGGGATATAGTTTAGATCTACAGTGTCCCACAAAAACTCCATGTATTGAATAAAGAGCCTTTGGGAAGATGGTTGGCTCATGAGGAGCACTAATGAGATCATAATTTGGTAGTATTGTTAGGAAGCAATAGAAACAGGAAGAGACCCCAGCTGAAGGGAGTAGACCCTGACCACTTCTTCTCTGTCTCTTTCCCTGCCCTCTCTGCTTCCCGGTTTCCATGAGGTGAGCAGCTTTGCTCCCCCAAACCATTCCACCATGACTTTTCTCCTCACCCAAGGTCCATAGCAATGGACCAGCCAACCATGCCCTGAAATCTCTGAATCTCTGAACGAAAATAAACCTTCCCTCCCTAAGTGGCCCATGTCAGTTACTTTATCACAGCAACAAAAGACTAACATAGCAATAAACTACAAGAATTTCAACCATGTTTTATACATTTATTGTGTACCAAACTTTATTTCACTTTATCTTGCTATTAATTAACAATATCTACTATTAGGGCTGAATTCATTTTTACATTATCTTGATTGCATTTGAAGCCATGCATTGCAATACTACTCTGGTTACTGAGAAACCCTCAGCTTGCCCTAGTTCTGCCACCATCTCACTGTCAGAGCAATAGGCACAAAGTCAGCCCAGAATGAACCTCAAACAACTGTCGTATGTTTGCTGGCGAGAGGGAGAGTCTATTCTGTCCATCCCTGTTCATAGAAACCCTCCAGCAGAGCCACATCAGGCCTCTAAGAATCCCCCCTGGTGGGCCTGACTGGCAAAGGGAAGCTAAGTTTTGAATCCTCTAGTTAAACACTAGGGTGACAAGAGCAGGGGCCCAAGGGCATTGTGCTTTGCACTCCAGAATGGTTGGGCTCAGGTGAGCTGCACCTTCTCACCCAGGAACTGCAGAAGTAATGAAAGCTGAAATGAGCCAGGCGCTGGCCTGCTGGGTGAGAGGAAATGGAAGGACTTGAGAGAATGGCTGCGGCAGGGAGCCACTCCCAGGCAGCCATCTCTAATTGTACAAGCAATAATGCTGACCCGGTGGGGGTCTGGAGGCTTAAAGGAAGCCAAATGATGCCTAAATGAGACCACACCGAGTCTTTAAACTTTCTCTTGGTCAGGAAGATCAGACAGGTACAAGGACGCTGTAGTTCTAACAACAGCATGTCCATTTGTCTTCGGTTCCTAGAACTGACTCTCTTAGAGAGTTCTGGAAGCCTGTGATTGCTAAGTACACAATACCACAGCTAAAGGACTTGGAGAGTGCCTTTGCCCCCTGTGATACATTGGTCAGATTTCTGGTGTTATTTAGTTTTTTCCTCTAAATGTAAATGTTCTGTTTCTCTTTGCTTCTTTGAACAGCATCAGTGAGGAACAATGCTGAATGGAGAAAGACATTTTTAATGGTGTGAAACAAAACTGCAATCATCATAGTTATTTACAAAATAATGTCTTCCTTGCATTTGGCTTAATAGCACTTTGTCCACAGCTTTCATCAAAACAACTACCCATCTGACTTATTGGGAGATTACATTAAATGTCAGAACATCTCCCCAGACTCGTAAACTCCTTCCTCACCAATCAGGATTTTAATTTTGGAAGGGGAAATAATAAATACAATAATTATTGAACACTGTGACATTAACTAATAAAGAAAGCTGCTTCCCTTGAATTATCATTTTCACATTGGCATAAAAAATAGATTAATGACAATATAATCCCACATCTGGTGACCTTTAAGGAATGCTGTTAACACCTGGCAGCTTCATCACTAGAATGTCATCAACTTCTCTCTAAAAGAAATGGCACCTTAATAGTTTATGTCAGAAGAACTATTTCCAAAGTTAGCTAAAGTTTATTATTTGGCTAACAAGTACACAGGGTTAAAAAGACCTAGATGCAATAAGCAACTTTTCCAGCCACAGTTTTTCAAGTAATCCCATCATAATTTAGCATGCGAAAGAGAAGGTTATAAGCATAATATGCTTTCTGTCCACAGGAGCATCCACTCACAGCTATACCTTCTTGTGCCTAGCATTGAGGAGCCAACTGGCAACCTCATCAAGATTTTAAGTGCATATCACTTTCTACTTAGCTATTCTATTCATCTAGAATCCTGTTCCATAGAAATATTTATACATGGGCACAAAAGATGGCTTATGGCACCATTGTTTGTACCATCAAACATGTCAGAAACTGTGAGCAACCTTCATTTCCTTTAAAAGAAGAGTGATTTAGTAAATGGATACATCCAAATATGGTATGTCACACAGCCACTCATAACGAATAGGCTTGCCAGCTGTACACAGAAGTAGTAATTCCTTCATGCTTCACTGTAAACCGGCAAAGGCAGTCTGCAGAACCTCATTAGATCTTATTCTGTAAAATGGAGATGACTGCAATATTACCAGTCTCCTAGAAGGGTCACAAGAGTGAAATGAGTTCACGATGCACCAGAAATTCTCTCCCATTGTGAAAGTTTCTGACTTTACTGAATTATTCTCATTATACACATTCCTTATGTAGAGACTAAGTTCCATTCCTGTGCTGAGGTCATTAAATGAATTGGTTATAAATGAATAGCATTTAGTATATTACAATATTCAGAACAAGAAGTGGTCAAAACTGTGACTTGATGACTCTGCTTTTATTTGTGTGACTTTTACATACAATAGTGGAATGTGCACTAGAACATAGAACTACAGTATTGTATAGTACAGTAAAATCAGCAAAAATCACAGTACTATATGTAAACAAAGTCCTTGGTACAAAGAGAGATTGAGGCTCTATTAACAACATACATAGAACTGTACCCAATAAAAAAGATAAGTCATAAGTGCAAGCAGTAGGTTCTAAGTCCAAACATCGTGACTCAGTGGAAAATCCAGTCATTAAGCAAGTCATTTGTTAGGCAAGGAATATCTGCACATGAAAATGTTGATTTCTCTCCAGAAGCCCATTCCTATCCAGATTTCAGCTTGTGGTCTCTGATCTCTGCTCCTCTCAGTGCTCCATGGGCCTGTCAGTGAGCTCCCTGTCCTCCTCTGCTTGGGCCTGCGGCACATGGCACCCAGTGGCATGTGGCACCCAACGACACTGCTTTCTTTTCTACACACCCCCTGCACTTGGCACGCGGAAGCCCAAACCTTCCTCTGTCTTCTCCTTCTTGGTGCTGTGCGACTCACCATACCCAGCTGTATCCATTTACTGAAATGTTGCTGTTTTAGAGGAAGTGAAGGTTGCTCACAGTGTGTGACTCATTTGATAGTACAAACAATGCTGTCATGAACCATCTTTTGTGCCATGTACTAACAGTACCTGGCACACGGCAGATGCTCAGATATCTACTGAACAAATGGATGAAGAGAAGTTTTTTAAATATCTCGATTCATTAAACACTGATCTAAGCACTTGCATACTATCTCATTTAATTCTTGTACCAGTGATAGCAAGGGCAAGAAGGGAAGATATTGGGGTGGACAGGGAGTGAAATATTCAATTCCCATTGTCTAACTGAAGAAAGCTTAAAGTCAGGACTTTTAATAACTCGCCAACTCACATTCTGGTACACAGGCGCAACCTATGCACTGCTAGAGGAGAGACGGGCCGCTCTGCCCCACTGTGGCCCTTAATGCAACCCAACCAGTTGAGACTCACACATCTGCTCAGTTGCTGGCTCCCTCTATTTCTTTAGGTCACTAAACTGAGTGGTGCTTTAACTTCATCTACATTAAAAATTAAGTGTGGTGCTGGGGAACATGATAGGTGATGCTGAAGGTCCTGAAGTTTCCTTCGAGCTTTGTGACTTTATTATTAAGTTCCAATAACCTTGTGCTTCTAGGAGCAGTGTTTGGACTTGTTTACTTCTGCTGGGAGGGACCATATCTCTCCCTTTGGTCTAACTTATTAGCTTTAGTCATAAACAGCAATCAGTGAAACATGAGAGTTTTATGAGATAGTTAATTCTAATTTGGAACTCTTTGGTGTTTTGGAAAATTTTTAATGTTAGCACATTACTTCTGGCTCTGCAAATTCTACTTTGTTCTGGAGGTTCTTATTTTATGTGTGAGATTAATATTAGTTAAGGAATTGCTAAAAAAGAATAGACTTTTAAATTTAGTAGAATAGGTAAAAATAATAATTTTTCCTCTATAAACTAAATGAATTCTGATTTTATTTTTTTGTTGTTGTTGTTTAGACAATAAACTATCTAGGATCAAGGTGATAAAATTAAATTTGAATATCTTAAAGAGGAAATGCCCTCAGAGATTATTTTTAACTTCTCTAGGATCAGTGAAGTTAACATTAAACCCACAACTAATACTAACAATTGGACAGCTTTTGTGTATAGTTCTCTCACTGTGGTGTCTATGTGCTCAACACCCAGATGTTTCTGGTCACACCACTTTCTTAAGCATCATCCTGATTTTTAATGGCCAGGATTTGCTTTCCTTCTGAGAATTTTCCTTGGCAGATTTTGATAAAGAAGGAAAATGAAAACAAGAAGCAAGACAGGACATGACACTGGTTAAAGTGTGCAATTATAAATAGATGGTCGGTGAAGTCTGAATGAACCCACGAAATATCAACAAAAATCCAGAGGGAGTGAGGAAGAAGCCAGGTGAGGGGGTTGGTCTAGGCAGGGAAACAAGTGTAGAAGTTGCCAGGCCAGAACCAACAGCACTACAGGAACTGCAAGAGGACAAAGCACAGGGAAGGTGATAGGACATGAGCCATTCTATTACTGTCACTACTTTTGCTATTTTTGTTAGTGCTCCTATTTAATAGGTTTCCTTTTTTCTTATATTTTACAATGAAAATTATAGAAAACGTGAAAGATTTTGCAATGAATATACTCTCCACCTGGGCTCTGGAGTCTTGCTTTGCATGCATTTTCATGTGTCTGTCATCTACCCACCCCACTATCCAACAGTATCCAACAGTCAAGGTACTCATTGATGCATTTCAGTGTGCATTACAGTATTGTAGAAATGTAAACATTATTAAAATATTGTTTCTAGATCTGATGACACTGATGCAAGATAGATGCTTATCCCTACTTTAAAGTTGAGGAAACTGAGACTCAAGAGTGGTTGAATAACTCCTTTAAAGGAGCAACAAACATGTGATTGAATAACCTGTTCAGTGGCAGTGCTTGTATTTTTTTAGTACTGGGTATTGAACTCAGAGCCTGCACACTAAGCTACATACGCAGCCCTTCTTAGTTTTTTTACCTTTAATGTTGAGAAAAAGTCTTGTTAACTTGTCCAAGCTGGTCTCAAACTCGCAACCCTTCTGCTTCAGCCTCCCATACCATACTTATAGCTATTAACACAACTGCCACCCTTGGGCGACAGTTTAATGGGAAAGAACAGACAAGGAGTTGGCAAATAGCTATGTTCCTCTCTCAAAGGAGTCAATCCCCTTTTCTCTTTCCTCTGCACCCGAAAGATCCGGTGATGAGCTGGTAAATGATTATGAATCAGTTCTTTGGATGGTGACACAGAAAGAGAAAACCCTGGTTTGCACCATTTGCCAACTTCTATGATGGCATAATATTTCTAACATGGCCGCTTCCACCCAAACCTCGTAACATGAGGATGCCAGATCCAATGAGCTGTGGAAACTTCATCCGGCACAGCGCTGTAGATCGGTTAGTGCCACGCTGTAGACAGCAAATGTCACTGGACCTCACCAGCAGCGGAGTCAGCTCAGCGCCCAGAGACTGGATCCAGTGAATGCTAAGCGAGTACAGCTAAAAGTGGTGACAAGATAATGAACTAATTGTACCGACTCACATCCTGCCTGAAACATTACACATGCACACACTTTCTTCTTCTGGTCAATGGCAGCACAAAACTCTTTCTCTGTGCAATTTCTTGGTCTACTGTTCTTGTTTACCCTTTTTCTCTCAATCCCCGCCGCACCTTCCTGCATGGGACTCGTAACATTTCTCGGCAACATCGCTCTTGTACCCTGGTACCAGAGGCCACCATATTTTGCGTGGGTGGAGGTGATAAATCACAGAAAAGATAACCTGTCTGAGAAGCCTGCCTGTCCTCCTCCTCCTCCCTGAACTCCCTCTTGGACTCAAGGCTCTCTCGCCCTCAGAGCGTTTCCTCCAATGCTGCCCTTGTGAATCGCTGCCTGCCTCTTTCCAGCGGGCCACCGGAGGGCTGCCGGAAGCTCCATTCTCTGTGCCCCACCCCCGACTGCTTGTTCTCGCCTTCTTCACCCAAATTCTCTTTGTATCCTCTCCTCTGGCTCCTCATGCACCTAAAAGAACACTGCTGATCCTGTTCCCTAAATCCCCTCATCTTCCCAAATTAGCCAAAGCCTTTGCATTGACTTTGGTAGGTGGTTTTCGGTTAAACTTTGCAAAGACAAGCTTTCCTGAGTTGAACCTTTGGTGATTATCTCCTCCCCTCTACACCCCCACCCCCCATCCCTGGCTCCCCCTCCCCCCATACTCTTGCTCAACACTGAGCACATCCCAGCAGTCTACAGAGCAAATAACAATCATCTCTAACAGAATCAGTGCGAACAAAGTCTGACACTTACGACTTTAAAGCGTTTTTTATACTATGGCAAATCCCATTACCATGCAACAAAGAACAGCTAATTGTTAAGAATTAATAATGAGAAATAAGTATAGATAATGGTTTAGCTGACACTATCATATTTTAGTACAATATGTTCTGAAATATTTGCTCCTTTGGGTTGTGAATGTGCTATTTTTGTCACTAATAGGTCTATGGAAGCCTCATGGAAATGAGAAGTTTTTTCAAGGAAAGTTATGCATTCTGAGATTTCTCTGATAAGGGGAAGGGTCAATGTGCCTGTAGTTTCTGAGCTTCATTAAAATTCTGCTTCCGTGCAGTATAATGTGAGTAATATTAATTTTCTAAACATTCGTGTACAGCAGCTGCTAATTTCCATAACACTATTCCTATTCTACAAGCATTTTAAAAAGGCAAAAGGAGATGACTGCTGTCTGCCAAAAAGAATGGCTCTCCCTCACCCCTTTCTGATTTATCCCAAACCAAAGGAGGGAAAACGTTAAGTGTCAGCCCCCTGGGCAGCAGGCATCTGGTGCTCAGCGAGACACTTTAGACTCCAGGCTGCTGTACCTGAACAAACTCTGGGCTCCTTCACTGGGCAGCACCCGTCCTCTACATGCTTTCATGCAGACCCAGTTCAGGTGCTAAATCCTGAACTAGATAATGATGGAGACACTTCTGCAGCTCAGTCACATTAGGTGCAGCTTCTTCCCTTAGCCTCCTGCCCCATGTGGCTGAAGTCTGACCAAGATGGCCACAGTGAAACCTTCCCAGAGCATTTGAGGAAGAGCAGTGTACTGGGAAATGGTCTGTCCCTTGTGCTTTAGAGGCTAGTTCTCAGGGGGCCCTCCGCCCAGCCTCCTCCAGAGACCACTGAGCCATCCAAGGTCATAGTCAGAGTGTAAGTCCTCTGACAAAATGAAAACCACTAGGGTCATGACCTTGAACATTGGTAAATCTCCCTATATTCTCTTCAGCAATGTTGGCATTTGAGTGATATTTTCCATTTTCACATTCATTTGCTTATACAGTCCATCATCTTTCCCTTCATACTCTTCCCCACTTCTCCAAATAAACCCAACTCACTCTTTCAAATCTTTACTGAAATTGTCAGCTCTAGCTGGATAAACCACCCTTCTTCAATCTCAATAAGATTTTACTCTTCATCCCTCTCTCTAATTCCATGCACAAAGTTAATCACCTTGACTTGCACTCTCCTGACTTTTGTCCATATCCACCATCTTGCCTTGCTGTTTGTTTGGTGGTTGGTCAGTCAGTTGGTTTTCTGCACATCTATTTCCTTTGCCTATTTATGCATCTCTAGATGTGCTGTGCTTATAACACTGTAGGCATTTGATATATCCTTGGTGGATGGTATTTACCTTCAACATTCACCTCCACAAGGATAAGTAAAAATTGGTGGTCACATATCTTTTCATTCCATATATACCTGTAATTAGTCAGGTCTGATAAAAGTAAATAATCTGTGCTTCTATTCTATCATCCAAAAAGTAATAGTCCTTACTGATCATTTGCCACTTATATAGATTGTCAAGTATATATATTTCTCCAGATGAGTATGAGTAGAACCAACAAGACCCACACACACACACAAATAAATAAATATATATATATATTATATATATCTAGAAAGAGATTTATTATAAAGTTTTATTATAAAGAACTGATTTATTATAAAGAACTGGCACAATTGTATGGGCTAAAAATTCCCATAATCTGCCCTTGGCAAGCTACAGACCCAAAAAAACCAGTGATACAGTTTCAGTATCTCAGCATAAAGGCTTCAGAACCAGGAGAACCAATGACATGAGCTCCAAGTCCAAAAGTCCAAAAACTAGGAGCACAAATGGTGAAAACCCTCATCCAAGGGCAGAGAAGACCTACATCTCAACTCTAGCAGTTAGGCAGAGAGAGACACTTCCTTTCCTCTAACTTCTTGCTCTTTGAGTCCCTCAACAGATGGGATGATTTTCATTTACATTTACACTAGAGAAGACAATCCGTTTTACTCAACCTACCAATTCCAGTGTTATCTCACCTGGAAGCATTCTCCCACATTACCTGTGCCAAAATAATATGTAACTAATGCCAATGGGCACCCTGAGAGCCAATGGAGTTGATTCATGCAATTAATCTTCAAAGTATCTTAGTTTGATGTTAGTTCTCACTGACAATCCTTCACGATGTGCACTATTGTCTCCATTTTACAGATTATAAACTGAAGAATCAAAGAGGTGGCGCCACGTTACTGGTGAGTGGCAGATCTGGGACTCAGACCCAGAACAGGACGTCTCCAAAGTCTGTGTGTCTCTCATCCTCCTCCTAACTCCCGGCACAGAGGACACCTCTGTTTCCTCACTTGACAAAGCAGCCTAGAGAAAGACTGAAGACAGGCCAAGAAAAAGGGGTGCTCATTCATGCATTCAGCCTCTTTCCGTGCTTGTCTTGTGAGCACAGGCACAGCTGCGCAAGCCCAAGCACCACCAACAAGTGTTGACAGAGGTTTGATGCCGTGGAAAGGCCGTCACAGAATGTGCCGCAAGGCTCAGCAGGACCCCAGAAACAGTGACATCTATTTCCACATTTGGCCTCTTTCCCTGCATTCCCCTGCCTCTGCTCTCCTGACTCCTCCTCAGCCTTCCCGCTTCAGCCCCACTGCTCTCCTCCTGCTCTCCAGTCGCTGTGCGATCCCTCCCTCCCCTTTGCATATTTCAGAGCTCACAGGTCCCTCCCAGGAGGCATTGCCTTCTCAAACTGTCAAAATTGTCCAAGATGCAAAACTGAAACAATAAACAAAAATGAATCCCATGGAAAGTGAAAACTTCACATGTGAAAATAGTCCGAATTGCAAAATTACTATTTTCTTATCTGCTGTCACTGAAGATTCTATGGCTGACATTTTTGCCTTTCCTCTAAAAGTGGTGCCAGGCTCAATACACTCGACACACATGGCAGGGAAGGTCTGCACACATGTGCCCTCAGAAGCCAACTAAGGGGCTGAGAGCAAGTCAGAATATTGGCCTCAAGTTCATCAAGATTCACAAAGCTAATTCTTGAGTCACAAGATTAAGTCCTTAGTAATAAAAACAAAGATGTCTTCATAATTAATTGGATGAAATCTCCATTGGAACCGACCATTACAGAGAGAGTGGGTTGTTTTATTTTTAACTGTCCATTTTTATACAACACCCACCCATCCAAGGGACCCTATGTATGTGAGCAAGAAAGGGTCAGGAACTGAAGACTAAGAGTTCCTGCATAGCTCAGTTTAAAGGACTGCTCATTCTCTTGCTCAAGAGGTCACCTAGAGGAGAAATGGACCAATTTCAAGTAACCATGAAGGAAACCATCCTATGGATTCTGTACACAATGTCTGTAACCCAGAATGTTTACCCCAGCGACTGGCACATAGTGGACATTCAAAAGATATTTGTTAAAAGTAACTATATTTTGAAAGTTAATACAATGAAATTAAAATATCATTTCAGTAATATTTTTCACTTCTCAAAATCCTCCCTTATGTTATTAAGTATTCATAAGTACGTAGACAGAAGCAACATGAGGATGACAATTAAATACATTCTTTAAGTTACATCTGATAAAAGCCTTCTGAGAATTTCCTGTGTCTTTATGCCCACTATAAGACTTCAGCTGACACCAAAGTAAACTGGAGGTGGTCTCACCATGCAGCTGACCATCTGGAAGGTGACAGTCCCTTGAGCAGCAAGGCAGCAATCTATCTTGGGTGACCAAAAGAACAGCCCCCACCCAACATTATAGTCCCATTACCCCTCACAGGGCCTTAAATTACACCATGACAGATTAATTCCTTCAGGTCCTGAAGGTTAATTGAATCCCTTAGAAAAGGTCAAATATTCCCGTGATGAGTACCTTCTTAAGCCATTATCACCTGAGATAGGACACAAGCCTTAGATCACAGCTGGCAGGGAGCACGCCATACACAAAGGAGGGAGCAGCAACCATAGGCAAGGTTTCCCACAAAAGAAGCAAGGGGAAAAGATACCTAAAAGCATCACTGATTCACTTCATTTGCTATTTCCATGGTTTTCCCATGTCATAACCAGTTGGAAAAAACCATAGTAGGTCCAAACAATACTACATTAGCTTCTCTGCACATGTCCCTGTGCAGTGCCTCATCCCTGGGTTTCCAGGTCTGGCTCCTGAATCTTCTACCCTACTTCTGGTTCCTGAACCACTTCTAACAATAATGAGAAACAATCCTTGGTACCTAGTTTGGGCCATCCAGCATCCTAAGGGCTTTACAAGAATTATTTCAGTTGAGTCTCATAGTTATTGTCTTCTCAATGTACAAGTGGAAAAACTAAGTCAAAGAAAATAAGCCACTTAGTCCAATAGTCTAGCTTTAAATTGCAGAGCCAAGAATTGAATTTATTTCAGTCTGACTCCAGAACCCAAATTCTTTAACTCAATACTAAAATGTCTTGTAATTCACGTTGAAATCATTACGGTTATAGAACCCCTATTAGACTGATTCAAGAAGCAATGCTCCCATTCTCATCTGGGTCCAAGGTCCAGTTCAACTGAGAGATCTTGGTCTTTGAAGTTGTCATCTCTAAATAGAGTTAATAAGATATACTTTATAGGGTTTGTGTGAAGATCAGATGAATTAATGAAGAAGGTGTTTGGCACAGAGTAAATATTCCCTAAACAGTGACTGCAAGCTATAAATTTGGCCCCTTCTACTTGGAATGCTCTTGTTGGTCTGTAGGGGTCGCTCAAGCCTCTACTTCCTGCCTGTGATGACATCTTGTTGACTGCTTTTCTCAATCTGACCATGCACTCAAATCTCCTGGAGATAAATACAAATGTTGTGCTCGCTTCGGCAGCACATATACTAAATACAAATGTAGGCATTTGCATATTTACACATCTATATGCCTATCTCCTTTCTAAAGCTTCCCGAATGAGTCTAATGTGCATCAGAGTCGAACATCACTGCAAATGAAGAGCTATGAGAAAAGGTCAAGGCCAGGGGCTCTTTTTGAAGGGGAAGCTGACAGGAAATGGGTGTTTAAGTACAGAAGTTAAAAGTTCTGCTGCCTGAATGACAGAGCCCTCAATTTAGATTCTGTTCTTTGGCATCCTTCATTTTGGATTCTCTCCTTTTTTAGGAACATCTTTTGGCTTATTCCTAAAAACCCATCCTCACTCTGGCCTCTGTCTTGGACCTGAGCTCTGCTTGCAGTGGCCAATGCTCAGACTCACTGAGCCAGGGCCCTGGTTCCCTACAAACTCATCCCTGTCAACGGTGGTGTGTCCGGCTCTGCGGCCCAGTCTTCATCTGCAGAATGAACGTTCCACCTCTGCTCATCCCCAAAACATGCTAAGGACCAGTTCAGTCTTGCTTTAAAGATCCCTCTAAATCCTGGGCTGAAACAAGAGTCCTAGCAGCAAGTTCTCTTTCGCACCCAAACCAAAGGTGAAAACACTTCCTAGACTGTGTTGAGGGTCACTACATGCCAATTACACACTCAGAATTAGGAATCCTGCTATCGTCCACCCTGAGTTCAGCTGACAAAGCCATTATCCTGAGCCAGAAGGACCTGCTGCCCTCAGGACCAATAGGATTCAGCTCCCTTTCCAGATCTTAATTCCTTGTTCATTGTTTTCCCAAACTATGAAAGACCCACAGAGAAAAGGCATGCTCCCTATCCACCTGCTACCCTGAATTGGAATCTCAAGCAGTTAATAAATTATCTGGAAGCAAAGAAAAGCCTCACATCATTTTTTTTCATGAGAGGCAAAACTTCCCCCATTTTACTCACACAGTTGTCACTCAAGGAGGCTGAGCTCACATTTAGCAAACTTGGCAGCATTTCGCTCTGAGACAAAAAACAAACATGATACATTTCTCCTCCAGAGATAATTTTGGTGATGTGCATAGGCCACTGAAAATGAGGATGTTATGACTTTAGTGCTGTGATAATATATGGCAGTAATTATATTAACAAGGGAAATTACATCCCTCTTTAGCAATTTCAGCTCA
Source organism: Thryonomys swinderianus (assembly GCA_004025085.1). Classification (NCBI taxonomy): domain Eukaryota; kingdom Metazoa; phylum Chordata; class Mammalia; order Rodentia; family Thryonomyidae; genus Thryonomys; species Thryonomys swinderianus. The sequence goes on along the minus strand of PVIC010020143.1, from coordinate 7,814 downwards.
TAACACCCTCATGAAGAGTGGGCAGAAGCAAAAATGCTGAAATGGTGTTAGTGATCCAGGGTGAACTGTACTTGTTGAATTTAGAGCCTATTTAATCACTTCTCCAAAATGTGTTGAGCTCCTACTAAGTGCTAGGCACCATGCGAGCACAGGAGTGGATTCTAGGAAGAATCAGACAAGACCCCCCAAGCCCATGGTGTGTGCTCATCATAATGGCTATAAGACATGTGCATAAGCCACTGTGATACGGGGTAGGCCATGAACGATGATCAAGGGAAAGATCCAGAGAGAGTTCTGTGCACATTTAAGAAAAGAAGCTGTCACTTCTAGATGAAACTATGATGAATCTCCGGCTTTCTCAGGAAGCAATCAAGCACCCAGGGGGCGACAAATAAGCAGCACTCCTCAGCTCCGCAGCTTTGAGACAAGCTGCAGACAATTAGCGCCGGAAACTGCCCACTGACTGGCCCAGACACTGTCCCCAAGTGGCTCCAGAGCTGAATGGCCATGAAAGCAAGCTTCCTATTCCGTAGAGTCAGAAAGCCTTCTGAAAAGCCTTTTACAGAGAACACGTAGTCTTGTGGATTAATGAACTATAAATAGGGATTAAGTGCATGACTAAAACTCCATCATTCATTTTGAAGTTTTATTGGAACCAAATCTGAGATATTCATTCTGTTCCCTTCTACCAACTTAATTAGCCTTTGTTTTGCTCTTCTTGTGTGCAGTAAGATATAAAGAATTTCATGAAAATAAGATAAGGTCAGACCCTACTGGAGCCTGAATCATATTGATGATCTGCTTGCACTGGTGGAAGGAGTGTTAGGGTTGCAGTCAAGCAGCAAAGGGTTACATTCCCCCTTTGCAAGCTACCCAACTCCAGACTCTTTCTGGGATAACTTTTTTTTTCCATCTGTAAGGTATAGGGCTATGGCAAAGATCAACTCAAAAGAAGAGATCATCTTAGGTTTGGAGAGACTAGGGAGATTGCATGAGAAAGAGGTCATTTGAAAAGGACCTAGGAAAATAGCTAAGAATCTGTTTGTGTACTCTCTATCTGGGGGGTGGGGGGGTTGCAAACAGGGATGTGCTGAGATGTGACACTGCATATCTAGAAGGCTGAAACTTTGCCAACTCAAAGTATTTGATGAACTGATTCACTTAGGTAATTCAGTCACTTATCACATGTGGGTCCTAATATCACAACCCTCTAATCACAAATCCCATTAGCTCAGGGTTCCAGCACCTGACTCACAAGTGCAAGGTCCTGAGTTCGATCCCGGTAACCACATACAATGCTGGGCGTGGTGACTCACACCCACCAGCAATCAATACCACATACCATAGTGCCAGGCGTAGTGGCTCACGCCTGTAATCCCAGCACTCGGGAGGCAGAGACAGGAGGATTGCTGAGTTCGAGGCCAGCCTGAACTACAAAGCAAGACCCTGTCTCAAAAAAAAAAAAAAAATCCCATTGAGATCCATGGCAAAAAAAAACCCTAAAACAAAGGGCAGTGATTCTAGACACTTATAAATAGAGAGTTTCCAAAAGACAGTGAGTCTAGAGTGTGTGACGCTGGGATGAAGGGTGTGTGGTAATTAAAGCAGTATGCTGACTGGTTTGGCACTGCCCTAATCCCAGTAGTCTGAACAAGATAAAAGGGGCATAAACATACTGTTAGACTCCTTGTTACTTGTTCATAGAGAACTGTTGCCCCTCTGCCACTCTGCCTTGGAGACAGTCAGTTATAGGCTGAAGCCTCTACCTGAAGGCCTCTACTGAAGCCTTTACTATGAACCAAATAAACTCTTTTCATTTACTCTTTGGGTGTCAGGCATCTTGTCTCAACAAGAGAAAGGTAATTAACACAATAACCAAATAGAGTAAACTCTGGAATTCCAAGGATTACATATGATTAAATATGAATTACATATGATTAAACTTACTTATAAAATTCATTTTTATTAAACCAATAAAAAGGGGAACAGAAGACCATCTTCATGAATGCTAAAAATGTGGTTTGATGAAATATAATCGCTACTCCTAACTTTAAAAGAAAAATGATAAATTATTAATAGATGCCTCATTCAAATGATAAATACATAAATATATATATCAATCTAAAAGTTAATGTCACAGTTTATGAAGAAATACCAGAAGATTTCCATTAAAGTCAAGAACAAGTTCACTTGTGCCATAATATTTCATATTACCGTATACAAACTTGCTAACCAATGCAGTTAAGTAACTGAAATAAATGAGATTAAAAATTACAAGATTATTATGATTTTCTAATAAGACTTTTATCTAGAAACCCAAGAAAATCAGCTGGGAAATTATTACAAACACTAAGAGAATTCAATAACATGGTGCTAAAAATTAATATATGAAATTAGTGGCCCTCATACATACACATAAAAATTATAAAAATTGGGGCCGGAGGGTTAGCTCAGTGGTTCTGGTGCCTGCCTCACAAGCGCAAGGTGCTGAGTTCGATCCCCAGTAACCACATACAATGCTGGGCGTGGAGACTCACACCCACCAACAATCAACACCGCATACCACAATGCCGGGCGTGGTGGCTCACACCTGTAAAGGGACCAGAGGATTGCTGAGTTTGAAGCTTGCTTAGGCTACATAGTGAACTCAGAGCCAGCCTGAACTACAAAGCGAGACCCTGTCTCAAAAAAAAAAAAAATTATAAAAATTGATGGAAAGCAAACCTTCATTTAAAGAAGTAAAATATAGCCAGGCTTGGTGGCTCACACCTGTAATCCCAGCATTCAGGAGGTAGAGACAGGAGGATTGCTGAGTTTGAGGCTTGACTGGCCTACATAGTGAGCTCAGGGCCAGCCTGAACTACAAAGCAAGACCCTGTCTCAAAGAAAAAAAAGTAAAATATATATAAAATACCTATGCATAATCTTTGTTTTTTGGGGGCAGGTTCTTGCTTTGTAGCTCAAGCTGACCCTGAGCTCACTATGTAGCCCAAGCAAACCTCAAACTCAGCAATCCTCCTGCCTCTGCCTCATGAGTGCTGGGATTACAGCTGTGAGCCACCATGCCTGGCACTGTGGTATGTGGTACTGATTGCTGGTAGACATGAGTCACCACGCCCAGTATTGTTGTATGTGGTTATCAGGATCTGACCTTGTGCTTGCTAAGTGGGCACCGAACCCTGAGCTAAATCTCTGGCCCCCTATGCATAATCTTTATAAGAAATTTGTAGGACTTATACAAAATAACTTTAAAGTCTCATAAGAAATTAATGGAAAGTTGTAGGAATAAAAGACATGTTATATGAATATGCAGACAAAGTGAATAGAATAGAAAATCCTAAAAAGGATCCAATATCAGCATACATCCAAATGTATACTGGTATTTCACATCATGAGAAAAGATAAAACATTCAATATATACTTCTATAATAATAAAATATCCATCAAAGAAAAACACTACTTCGAATACCAACCTCACTATTTCCAAAAGAATCCCAAAATAGATCAAATATTCAAAAGTGAACAATGAAACTTTAAAAATATTAAAGAAATACTAGAAAGGTGTTTTTTTTAATTATTTGCAAGTTGAGAAATTCTTTCCAATTATTTGTTTAATCTCTCTCTCTCTTTTTTTTTTTTTTTTTTTTTGTGGTCCCGGGGATTAAACTCAGGGCCTTCTGCTTCCAAGGTAGGCATAGTAGCACTTGAGCTAAATCCCCAGTGCTTTATTTGTTTAATCTCAGAAGCCACAAAGAAATGATTAATAAGTTTATCTATGCAAGAATTTTTATACCTTTGTAAGAACAAAGTAAAAAGAAAATAATCTGAAACATCCTTAATGACTCACAACAAAAGGATAATTCTCTACATATGTGAAAAGTATCTGTAAGTAAATAAGCAAAATGTTAATAATCCAACAGAAAAATGGTCAAAATGTATACATAATTTACTAAACACAAAACAAAAAGTAATGTAAATACATGAAAAGCTCCCTTACTAATGATAAGAGAAATAAAAATCTAACTAAAATTGGGTATCATTTATACACCTAACAGACTGGCCACAATCTCAGATGTGTGATAAGACACTGTTAACAATGATGCAGCAACACCTCATCTGGGGTGAGACTGCAAATTGTCACAACTACTAAAGAGCCATTTGGTAATATTCATACAGCATATACCTAGGATGCAGTCACTTTTCTCCAATGCTGATCCTGCAGACATTATAAATAAAATGTGTATGTTCAGCTTCATTGATGGTAGCATGAATCCTTTGACATGGACCAAAAAGATCCTCTTTCACAGAGAGGGTCCTATTTATCATAACAAAATAGATGAAGAGAATGAGGGCACCTTTGTCATATAGGATCTGACATTCAGCGTGATATAGTGCAAATTATAACCCTAAACATTTACTCACAAGCCTAACTGCTTGGGGTCCAGGGAGAGATTTCTCCACACTTGTCGACCTACATCTTCAAAGTGAAGGCAATTGTTCAAATGCTGTGGACACATGTAGCTTGTGCCACTGCAGGGCAGAAATGACCACTGCTTCAAATAACAAAAGGCATGTAAGCTATAGACATTTTATCTAAGAGGAAAGATGAATGAACTTGTCAAATCTTGCTTTTGGAGAAAAGGGTGCAACAGATTCTTGTATTCTTTTATTACACTTTACAGTAAAGATGATCATATCAGTGGGAAAAGATAAAACATGCAATATATACTTCTAGAACAGAAGTATAATTCAATATATACTTCTTGCTTTTTTGGGGGTGTTTTTTATTTTAATGTTCAGATTACGATGGTATCCCTAGCAATTGCATAGTTGAGAAACTTCATCTGATACAAATAATTCACAATTATCTTTGCATTACTTCTAATTTATAGTATAATTTATATAATTTAATTCTAATTTTAAGTATAATTTATACTTCTAATTTGTATTATTTCTAATATATATTTTTAATCAGCTTTCCCAACACTGAGACAAATACCCAACACCCCCAATTTACAGAAGGAGATGTTTATCTGGTTTGCAGTTTTACAGGATTCAGTCCATGGCAGAAATATCACACTGGAAGCATATGGCAAAGTAAAGATGCTTAGTTATGGCAATCAAGAAGCAGACCAGGGACCAGGGATTTAGCTCAGTGGTTCCACGTCTGCCTAGCAAACACAAGGTTTTGAGTTCAATCCCCGATACTACATGCCACAATGTTGGGCGTGGTAACGCACACCTGTAATCCTAGCACTCACAAGGCAGAGGAAGGAGGATTGCTGTGAGTTTGAGGCTACCCTTGGCTACATGGTGAGTTCAGAACCAGCCTGAACTGCAAAATGAGACCCTGTCTCAAAAATAAATAAATAAAATGAAATGAAAAGGAGGAGAAGGAGGAGAAGGAGATGGAGTTTTACTTTGCAATAAAGAATGGTAAATTTGAGTCATTCAAACTCAAATGGGTGGGGAGCTGGGGATTTAGCTCAAGTGGTACCCCACCAACCTTGGATGCATAAGGGCCCGAGTTCGATCCCCAGTACCACAAAAAAAGGGGGAGAGTGAATCAAGAACGGACCTTGAGAACATACTCATAAGTGAAATAAGTAAGTCACAGATGTGTAAATACCTTTCCTCTGGTAGGGGAAACTGAAGATGTAAATGAGTGCTAGAGTGTATGATAGATATTGTGAAATAGAAAATATTCAAAAGGTAAAGGGGGATAGGAGTAAGTAACAAGGAAAAAGAAAAAAATGTGATGATAAAATAAAGAAAACAAAGCTTATGTATATACAGAATAGAGGGTTGTAGCGAGGACGGGGGAATGGGGAAAAATGAGAACTAAGAGGTTCCAAGTACTGGTGTAAATTCTCATGTCGACTGTGATCATGATGCATATATAAATGGTACCAATAAAATCAATTAATTAAAAAAGAAGAAGCGGAGCAGGTAAATAGTGCTAGCGAGGAGGAGGTGAGGGGCAGATACAAACCCTAACATCAGGGGCCTCCCCGACCCTCAGACACACCCAGAAGTGTGATTCCACTGAGCGCCCCACCAGGCTCCCAAAGGAACCGAACTGACAGTGGACCCTGACCATCACACAACGTCACATGCATGCACACGGCTGCCCACTGGGTAGATCCTGAACACCAGAACTGAAAAGTTTCACATCTATATTAAATTATATTTCATTTAAATTATTTCTGTAATATAAAATTATTACTTAACTAATATTTTAATTAAAATATTCAGTGAGTGAGGTGGTTTAGAGCAAAGTCATCCCCCAAGGCCTCATACTCTCCAAGGATGCCGAGTGCACAGAGGAACATGCTGCTGGGAGGCCATGAGCAGCCTGGTTGGAAGAGGCACATGACCGCGAGTGTGACCTGGAAAAGCACCTCTCTTGACCCTGATCCTCGACATATGAATTTTAGGGGGACACAAATATTCAGTTCACAATATTTTCAAAGGATAGGTATGCAGTTGTGCGCAGCCAAGTATATATGATCTCTAGAAAGATACACATGCAACTGGTCACAGAAGATGCCCCTGTGAAATGAGACCCCCGTGAGATCAAAGCCCCAGTGCTCTGGTACCAGTACTTTAATCACAGTGGGTATGATAAACACGTGTGTCAAGTGACTCAATGAGTAAATCAATCAAAAGGAAAAAGTGAACCGGTGACCATTTCACTGATTATCTTTTTGTTATATGATGGCTGTTTGTCTGTCTGTCTGTCTGTTTGTTTGTTTGTTTGTTTGTTTGTTTGTTTGTTTGTTTGTTTTTGAGACAGGGTCTCACTTTGTAGTGCAGGCTGGCCCTGAGCTCACTATGTAGCCCAGGCAAGCCTTGAATTCAGCAATCCTCCTGCCTCTGCCTCTCCAGTGCCAGGATTACAGGCATGAGCCACCACACTCGGCATTGTGGTGTGTGGTGCTGATTGCTGGGATTACAGGCATGAATCACCATGCCCAGTTTGGTGGTATGTGATTAGCAGGGATCAAACTTGGGACCTTGCACTTGTAAGGTAGATGCTGGAACCCCTGAGCTAAATTCCGGCCCATATGCTGGATTTTGAACCATATGTGAGTTCACCTTATTTGTGAGGAATGGAAGATCCAATGACCGATACATTTTAACCTCCTGAACAGTTCTGATAGTACCATTTTAGAACCAAATACCTTCAGATTATGCAAATCAGTGTCCTGAAATTAGAATTATCTTTAGATTTATGTATATGTGTATATAGATACATTATATATATATAAAATGTAGTAGTACTTCATACATATCTAGTTCTTAATACTTAATCACATTCCAATATATACCATGTGGTTCATGTAAAAAATGTTATTATCTCTAGTTTATAGATTTAAAACCTGCTGAAATTTATACAGCTGGTACTGAGTTTCTTCACATTCTGTAACCAAGACAGCTGTTATAAAAACATGTTTATGGTCGGTTGTTTACATTGCTCTGGGAAGACAGCTCTATTCTATGGTCAAAAAACAGCAAATTCATTTCTTCACTAAACGGTCACCATCTATTACGGTCGCTATATCCATGAAAGTTGAACTGGGGGCCAGTTACAAAGTCACACATCATGGAGAGAGAGAGGAAGTATGTGGCGCCTTCTCTGTTGTTTACTTTAGTCTTCTGTGCTTAGTAATAAACTGCGTTACATAATTGTAGCAAAATCCAATTGGTTTGTCTGAAAATTTGTCTCTTAGATAATGAAATTTTCCAGCCAAAAAAATCCTACTTTTTGGTTTTATTTTGTTCTTTATTAATCCACTTTCCTACACTTTTTT
>PVIC010020142.1:0-29830 GCA_004025085.1 Thryonomys swinderianus | reverse complement strand
TTTTTTTTTTTTTTTTTTTTTTGAGACAGGGTCTCGCTTTGTAGTTCAGGCTGGCCCTCAGCTCACTATGGAGTCCAGGCAAACCTGGAACTCAGCAATCCTCCTGCCTCTGCCTCCCAAGTGCTGGGATTATAGGCGTGAGCCACCACGCCCAGCACTGTGGGATGTGGTGTTGATGGCTGGTGGGGTGAGTCACCACGCCCAATATCATATCATTGTATGCAGTTAGTGGGATCGAACCAGGGACCTTGCACTTGCTAGGCAGGCGGTGGAACCACTGAGCTAAATCTCTGGGCCTCTGGCTTGTTTTTTTTAAATCAGGGATAGATTTTGAATTTTTTCAAAAGCCTTTTCCCAGGCAGTGATAGGGCTTTTCCTACTGTGCCTGTTAATAGATACTTAATCAGCAGGTTTCCTTCACTTTAACCCAACATCTTTTCCTCTGTAAGGGGAGGGTGGCTTCTTGCAGTGCACTAGACTGTGATGAGTTAGTATCCAATTTAGCATTTGCTTTGTTTCTACCTTAGTGAAACCCACCTGCTCTTTTTCCTCCTTTTTACCCATCCTTTCTGTCACTGTTGGATGGACTGATTGTTATGGGCCTTCTCTGGATGAGCAAAAGTTTGCTGTGTTGTGGGGAATGGGCTGGAACCTGAGAAGGCCCAGCAGAAGGGGATTGCCTGCCCCGTGGTGGAGATTCAGAACTCAGTGTGCCTCCCCGATGAGCCTCAACCTGTGTTTAGCCTCGGTACCCTCAGGTTCAGACCCACTAAGGAAGCCATCCCTTCTCCCTGCAGTGAGTTTATAACCAGGAGCTGATCGTGCGGCTTTACCTTGTTTTGAAGGTCTCAACATGTGCACTAGTGGAAGTGCCTCCTCCTGTGAAGAGTGTCTGATGATCCACCCGAAGTGTGCCTGGTGCTCCAAAGAGGTATGTGGTGGGGGCAGCGCAGGGAGGGCCAGACTCTATAGTTGATAATGGATCCTTCTGTGTGGGAACAGTTAGCACTCTGCCAGTTTTCTTTTTCTGATCTTTGAATAAGAATTTCAGATGATCTGAGTTTGTGAAGTGAGTTTGTTGTGTACCAATACAAAGCGTGCCTGGGGTGGGTGGTGTCCCAGTAAAATAGTGGTGATGCTTTAAAAGAGAGAAGAACTTATTTATTGATTGATTGATTGAGACAGGGTCTTACTTTGTAGTTCAGGCTGGCCCTGAGCTCACTATGTAGCCCAGGCAAACCTCGAACTCAGCAATCCTCCTGCCTCTGCCTCCTGAGTGCTGGGATTACAGGTGTGAGCCACCACACCCAGCATTGTGGTATGTGGTGCTGATTGCTGGTATTGTTGTATGTAGTTGCTGGGGATCAAACTAGGGACCTTGCGCTTGCTAGACAGGTACTGGGACTACTGAGCTAAATTTCCAGTCTGAGAGAGAGGAAAATTTTATCCTGAGCCACATACGAATAACCACAGCCTTAGAACACAGATTCAGGTTGCCCTGAACAATGGGTCCCACTGTGGAAGACATTACGTGAACTTCCATAGTCACAGAACAAAGTCACAAATTGATAGGTTTACAAGGGTTGGGGAGCTTCAGGTATTTGGGTGTAGTGAGGTAGGGAGATCTCTTGTCCAGGTCTCAGACAGTGGCTTGTAGCATTCTAGGCTTTAGGGTTGGTGAGACTAGATGTCTGCTCAACTTAGTGAGGCGTTGTGAGTCCCCAGAATGTTAGATCAGATATAGAAGTTATGGTAAATGGCTATAAAAGGGCCTAAAATAGCCCAAGACAATTTTGGCTCTGGACCTACAACATTCCATCTCCCCAGAGTCATGGTGTTCAGTCAGCCAAGATTGAGTCTGCGGGACCTTTAAGAAAGGTACAGCTTCTTCCGAGAGCTTCAGTTCACAGGGGCATGTTGGTATGGCCTGTCACTGAGTGTGGCTGGCTCACTGGAAAATGAACACTAGCAGTAGGCCTTTGTGGAGTTATTTTACTTCATAGTAACAGGCTCGTAGCGCAGTAGTGGGTGCTGGTCTGGCATGTACAAGGCTCCAGGCTCCATCCGCAGCATCCCAGTCAGGCAGCCAGTCAGGCATTCAGTGGAACTGCGACCCTCCCTGCAGGCCCAGCCTGGAGGGCTGTAAGTTGGGCTTCCTCGGCTGCTATAAGCAATGCCGAGTCAGGGTTTGGTTGGCTCACCAGGAATTGATCAGTTCCTAACCTTCTTGTCTTAAAGAAAATTACTGGTCACTTGTCTGAGCTACTGTTTGAACCACAGAGCACAAGCCCTGACTGCGTGAGTGGCATCATTGTGGTTATTTGTAAAAGAACTCATGACTTCCTGCTTTGGACCGCTTGGTCTGCCATGTAGTGGTGGTCTCTGATGGGAGGATCAGGAGGGGCTCCTGGAGGCGAGTTATTCCCCACAGAAGGGGCCTCAGAGCTCTGGTGGTTTCCTTAACCTGTAGTGGCTAACAGTGGTCATGGGACCCCTGCTTCGTGCCACTTCTCACACATAGTGTCCGATCCTCAGTGGCTCTCACACAGGTGATAACATACTCTGGGGACTGAACCCAAGGCCGTGGCGCTGCCCTACATGCCATCCCTTTTAAAATTTTTTATTTTGAGATAGGACGTTGCTAAGTGGCTAAGCTGCAAAGGCTGGGCTTGGACTTGAGACTGTCCTCCGTCAGCCTCCTGAGTGCTGGGGTCCCAGGCATGGGCCACTGTGCTTGGCTAACACAGCTGTTTTATTGGTTCCAGTCTGAGCCACACGGGTGTGACTCTGTCCCCTGGGCTTTTGAGCCAAGTCTGTCTCCATGGACTGCTCTCTCTGTGGCTACGCAGGCGCTCCAGGACCTTCCCTAGCAGGAAGATTCCTGACCATGTGGCTTTGGGCTCAGAGTATAGGCTCTGCGGTGGAGAAGCTTTAACTTGTACTGTGCTGAGTTGTAGTGTCTTTGTTACGAACTGCTTTTACCTCTTTGGGTTTCCTTGCCAGCCAGACCTCAGGGCTTGGCCCTCCTTCTCTGCCTGCTTCTTCTCTCGCCTTCTCTCAGCACTTTCTCCCCCAGAGGGACCAACTGGAGGACCCCAGAGTCCACCTGACACACCTTCGTGGTCTCCCATGCTCTTCCTTCTCCTCCAGGGCCTTCCCAACTCTCTCCCTCTCTTACCTAGCAATAAGTATGTGTACTGTGTGAAAGCTTACCCGGTTTCCCAACATGACTGTCTATCTTTTCATCATCCATCTGTCCACCCCAACTGTCCTCTGGTCCGTCTGTCCACTTTTTTGATATGAGAATGGAAGCTCTCTATATTGAGCTAGTGTGGCAGGGGTTTAGTCTCTCTCCTTCATTACCATACCTAGTACTCAGAAGGTGTCTAACACGTAGTACTTGGCTCAGTAAATGCTAGCTGAAGGACTTCACCGTGTAACTAGTTATTGCATTTGGGCCATGACTCTCTGTCTCCTCATATTCTGTGTTCTTTCTTTAGTATTTGTAACCTCTCATGGATGACTTCTTTTCACCCCTTTTGCTACCTAAAAATAATCATCATTTCGAGAAACTAAGGTGTCTTTTTGCCTTGGTATACTCAGTATCCATCTAGAATCTGGCTGGAATTCATTTTTGATAAGAGGCCGGTTATACCGACTGGGTTAGAAAGCCAGAGTTTGGATCTTGGCTTTAGCATGTGTGATGCTTCATTTCTTGGGATGTAAAATGAGGATGGTGCTTCCTGCCGTCCACTCTGCTGCTGGGAGATGTAAGTGCAGCAGGCATGGGTAGCGGACTGCTAAACACCTGTGCCTCCTGCACAATCCAGGACGCGGCTGCTGCCGTCCATGGGCGTTTCTGCTGAAATGCGGCCAGTCGGGTCTGCAGGGGAGGCCCAGCATTTGAGTTGTTTTCTCTCTCGTGCTAGTTCTTCCTCGATTCTGACCTGGTGCTGACAGTGAGTGGTTATCCAGACGAGCAGGTCACTGTCCTGCCCAGTCCGTGTACCCCTGGGGTCCCTCTCTGCTTAAGCAGAGCCACCTCTTGGCTGCAGGGCTCCCTGGAAGGTGTCTGCTGTCTTCCCAGAGGCATTACTGTGCGTCAGGGAGCCAGGGTTGGAGAGCCAAGAGTGGCTTTGATTCCCAGCCCTTAGAAGGAATTGGTGCAGCTGGTTTCTTCTCAGCCTCATCCTGGGAGGCATCCCCGGAGTGAGGGATCTGTGGAGGCCAGCGACATCCGCACGTAGGTCCCTGATGGAACCTCTGCTTTGTCTCTGCATGGATCCCACAGCCTGGTCCCCAGGGTTCATTGCCCAGTCAGCTCAAGGCACATATGTGGAAAATCGTGTGGGTATGCCCATGGTAAGGAGCAGGGTGGCCCACGTTCCTTCCGTCCCTGTGTCCCATTAAAGCTCAGCTATTGCTCCACCTGACTGTAGTGAGAATGGCGACCTACTTAACCTGGTTCCAGGAATGATGGGGAGCAAGCTGGGTAGATCAGCAGCCTATGCCATGGACATGCAGGTCAGTGTCGCTGCAGGACACCTGAGGGGTCAGTGCCTCCAGAGAGGACAGAGTGTGCAGGACCAGGCCACTGTGAAGTCCAGGGGGAGGAGGAGGACTGGGTTCAGCCAGGCCACCTCCATGGAGCTGAGGTCCCAGGCAGGACAGCGCAGTCTAAGGTGTTGGGGTGCTGGGGGGAGGCTAGCAGGCCCAGAGGAAGTTCCCAGTTCTTAGAGTGCATGTGGGGAGGAAGGAATGAAGCTCAGGGGGTCTGGAGGTGGGGTTGAGGGAGGTGGAGGAGAGGCCAGGACCCAAGACAGCCTTCTGTGGAAGGCTGGTGTCGGGAGCTTAGTGGTGACATTGTATTTCCCTTCTTGCTGGGGAGGAAATGAACAAACCAGTGTCGAGTCCAGCCCACAATAAAATATTGATTCTTTAAGAGAACATCTCTTTGTGCTCAGACCAAATGAACAGTGACCTTGGCCTGGTGCAGATGCCTCACAGACATTTGTTTGGCAAATTAAATGAGCTGACTGAAGTTGGCAGAGGGACTTGGTCCCCAGGGAGGGAGTGCGCATGGCAGCATGCTGCTGGCACACGGTGCCTGTTTGAGTTTGTTGTCCATTACCTTCCCTTCAGATCCCCATGAGCTATGCCAAGTGGGTGTAGCCCAGCTGGTCCAGGGACCTGGCCTGCTGTGTGCAGTGAGAAAGGCAGCCAGATCCTGCCTTGTGCCACTTCCCACCTGGGCTCTCCGCCCGCTTGCAGTTCGTCCTTACCCTGCACCCAGGAGCTCACCCTCTGGGCCCTTCTTCCAGGGCCCGCAGTGTCCTCTTCACCTGTAGGACCCTGTCTTGCTGGAGTTTCCAGCTTCAGTGGAGTTGGCAGGTGTGTTCACAGGAGGACCTGAATGCGTGGACCTTCAGGCCACCCCGAGCACTGTGAATGCAGGGAGAGAGATTTTTTTTCTCAGTGGTACTAGGGATTGAACGCAGGACTTGGGCACCAAGCTATATCTCCAGCCCTGTTTTGATTTTTTTATTTCAAGATAGGATCTCCTTGAGTCTCTAAGTTGCCCAGACTATGCTCGAACTCATGATCCTCCTGCCTCAGCCTTCCAGAGTGATGGAATGACAGACATGTGACCCCCATGCCTGGCCAGGAAAGAGATTTTCATTAATAACATATACAGGGAGGCAGGTGTTTCATGGCATAATGAGTAGCAAATGCATTGTATCTTCTCAGGCTACAGAGGAGACCCAGTACAGTGGCACACAACAAATTTAATCTCTAGTGTTGGAAAAAAACTCAAGCTGTGTGCCAGGGATGTAGCTCAGTGGCAGTGTGCCTGCCTTGCAAGTTCAGGGTCCTGAGTTTGATCCCTGATACTGAAAAAAAAAGCAACTAAAGCTGTGTAATTAGACACACCTCCCTTCCCTTTCTTTGGCCATTCTCACAGTATCAAAAGCCACCCAGGGAGCCAGGGATTTAGCTCAAGCGCTACCACACCTACTTTGAAAGTACAAGGGCCTGAGTTGGATCCCTGGTATGGTACTCAGGAAGCTGGGGTCAGTGGCACATGCCTCTAAGTCCTGAACTCTGGGATTCTGAAGCAGGAGGATTGCAAATGGAAGCTCAGCATGGGCAGTTTAGCAATATAGTGAGACACTGTCTTAAAATACAAAAAAAGGGGGGGCATTTAGCTCAGTGAAAAGGTCCTGGGTTCAATTTCTAGTACCACCAAAAAATAAAAGTCACTGTGGATGCCTAAAGTTCCTGTTCTGCTTCTATTTTTGGTCACTAGCCTGTAACATGGGCCTGTGTAAGTCCTGGAACATCCAGTGAGGTCATTTCTGGAGGCCTGAAGAGGCTGTCATTCATGCTTTGAAAACTTGGCTGGCCCACAGCACTGAGAGTCCTGAGCAATGTCTCTCATCCTTCAGAAGCCCACTCTGAAGCTCGTGTCCACTTGTGAGATGAGAACCTTCCCACCCCTTCCCTAGGAGAGCAGCCACTTTGTGCCTGTTCTTCGTATCAAGAGGGTCGCTCTTGAATCTGGTAGGTGGCAGGCACATTTCTGTACCTGGGGCTGCAGAGAGGCCCTGCACTAAGGAGGGGAGTCTGGCCCTGTCATTAAGAGCCTTGGGCAAGATGGAAACAGATGGTGCATAGCACCAGCTGAGCCCACTCGGGCTTCTTGGACAGCCCGAGGTCTGTGGACCTCCACTTCCCGTGGAAGAGGGCTGTGCCTGAGATGTGCTTGGAATGTGCTGAGTTCTGGCCTCAGGTCTCTGGGCCTGGAGCTCCTAGGACATGTAGCATCAGATGCCGTGGGAGGAGGATTTTCTTCAGCATGAATTTTTTTCCTACTGTTTCTAATTGGAGGCATCTGCTTTTGTTGAGTGTGGAGCTTAGCAAAGTGGCTGTCTCTTGATTTATACTCTTTGTGCACTTGGAAGGTCATAAGCATTGGATGATGTGCCCCTGGCCTCTGTGGTTTTGATTTCCTCTTTTTAAATATACATTTGTCCTTGTTCAGAATTAAAATATCTGGAACGGAGCTGGGAAGCAGGGGTGATACTCCCTGCAGGAGTCTACAGCACACTGTCCTTTCTTGGGCAGCAGGGACCTATAGCTAGAATCAGTTATGGCTGCTTTGGACTGTTCCAGAAAGATCGCTTCCCCGGGGGAATCCCCTGTTGGGGCGGCTGTCTTTGTCCCCAGAGCTCTTCAGACCACCTGTCCCCAGTAGTGTCTTGGCTAGCAACCTTGAGACCCTAGAGCTGGGACAGTGGCAGTGACAGTGGCCCACGATTGGGCCTGCCTGCAGGTGGGCTGCCTGCCCTGCAGCTGGGCTCTGTGGACGGAAGGAAGGCAACACCCTGGCCATGGCAGTGGGTGGCCCTGAGAAGCATCTGCATTTGATCTTTGTGGCATCCTGTGCTTCCTTCGCCAGTCCACAAAGCAGGAGCTGCTGAAAGGAGCCTCACCTGGCTTGGTTGTCACTTCCAGGATGTCGCCCTGAAGTTGCCACTTTCCTGTGACCAGTGGTAGTTCTCAGACTGCATCTGGTTGCAATACAAGAGTTCCTGGTCCTGGTGCCTCGCAGTGGAAGAGAGCTGTGTGCCAGCACCTGGAGAAGGAAGAGCTGCTGAAGAATGCAGCTGGGGACTGGGTGGGGGATGTGTGGCTCAGTGGTAGAGCACTTGCCTACCATGTGCAAGGTCCTGGGTTCAATCCCCAGCTCTGGGGGAGAAAATATCCCACTGACCAGGATATTTGGGAGGTTTGGATGAAGTTCTCACTATATAGTATTTCTCATGTAAGAGAAACCATCCATATAGTATTTGAGCTGTGTGTCTGACTTATTTAACTTAGTTATGGTTTCAAGTTGTACCCATTTATCTATAGATGACTCAGGTTTATCTTTGGTGGCAGAGTATTACTCCATCATGTGTAAATACCACATGGTTCTTATCCATTCATCTGTTGGTGGACATTTGTGCTGTTTCCAAGACCGAGGTATTATGAATTGGGCTACTATAAACATTTGTGTGCATGTTTCTTGTAATATGATGATTTTGATTCTTTTAAGAAGATAGCTAGAAGGGGGATAGCTGGAATTTCTATTTTTTTTCCAGATTATCTTTCAATTTATTTATTTTGCTTTTTTTGAGACAGGGTCTTGCTTTGTAGTTCAGGCTGGCCCTGAGCTCACTATGGTGCCCAGGCAAGCTGCCGCGAACTCAGCAATCCTCCTGTCTCTGCCTCCCGAGTGCTGGGATTACAGGCACTGTGGTATGTGGTATTGATGGCTGGTGGGCGTGAGTCGCCACGCCCAGCATCATATGTGGTTACCGGGATCCAACTCAGGACCTTGCGCTTGCGAGGCAGGCGCCGAAACCACTGAGCTAAATCTCCGGCCCTCAATTTATTTTTTTAATTGAATTCTTTATTGGTACAATTTATATACATCTCGCAATCACATATAACATTGGGGAATTTGTACCAGTATATGACACAAGTTAATTCTCATTTTTACCCATATCCCTACCCACCCACACCTCCCCACCCCCTAGGAATTTCTATTTTTAAGTTTTTTTGTTTTTGTTTTGTTTTTTTTTTGAGACAGGGTCTCACTTTGTAGTTCAGGCAAGCCGCTGCGAACTCAGCAATCCTCCTGTCTCTGCCTCCTGAGTGCTGGGATTATAGGCGTGAGCCACCACGCCCAGCAGTGTGGGGTGAGGTACTGACTGTTGGTGGGTGTGAATCACCATGCCTGATATCATTGTATGTGGTTACTGGGATTGAACCAGGGACTTTGTGCTTGCTAAGCAGGTGCCAGAACCACTGAGCTAAATCTCCGGCCCTAGTTTGTTCTTTTTTTTTGAGACAGAGTCTCACTTTGTAGTTCGGGTTGACCCTGAGCTCACTGCGTAGCCTAGGCAAGCTTCAAACTCAGCAATTCTCCTGCCTCCTGAGTGCTGGGATTACAGATGTGAACCACCATGCCAGGCACTGTGGTGTGTGTTTACCAGGGATTGAACCAGGGACTTTGTACTTGCTAGGCAGGCAGGTGCTGGAACCACTGAACTAAATCTCTGGCCCCTGCTTCTTTTATTATGTTTTATTTTGAGATATAGTCTGGGTTTGCCTAGGCTAGGCTCAACTTAATAATCTTCCTCCTGCCTCAGCCTCCCAGAGTGCTGGGATTATAAGCTTCAGGCACATGCTCAGTTGAAACTGAAGATTTTTATTAAACACTTATAGTTTATAAATGCTTCCTTTGCTGGATGTGGTGACTCACATCTGTAATCCCAGCACTCAGGAGGCAGAGGCAGGAGGATTGCTGAGTTTGAGGCTAGCCTGGGCTACATAGTGAGCTCAGTACCAGCCTAAAGTACAAAGCAAGACTCTGTCTCAAAAAAAAAAAAAAGAAAATCCTTCCTTATCCAGCAGTTTAGCCAGTCCCCTTAATCATCGGTGCCATCTGGGATAGGGATCACCACTGTCTCCAGTTCTAGCAGGGAACACGGAACATGGAGCATTGCAAGTCTCCTGGCCCAGATGTGCTCAGAGAAGCCTGACCACCTCCTGCTGTTCATCTCTTCCCTACGCAGGCATTCGGCAGTGCCCGGTCCATCACCTCCCGGTGTGACCTGAGGGCCAACCTCGTTCGGAACGGCTGTGGTGACGAGATTGAGAGCCCGGCCAGCAGCACAAGGGTCTTGCGCAGCCTTCCTCTCAGCAGCGGGGGTGCCGCTGGCTCTGACGTCATTCAGATGGCCCCCCAGGAGGTGGCCGTGAACCTCCGGCCTGGTAGGTCTTCTTTGGGACAGGGTGGACTGGAGTTGGGGTGTGCAATGGGCCAGGCAGATGCCAGAGCTGGGGAGCAGGCAGGAGGGGAGACTCAGAACTGGAGACAGAATATAAGGCCTCCAAGTATGGATCTCTGCTGTTTCTGAAAAATGCAGTAGAATTTAAGGGACATAAAATTTACTAGGTTTACCTTTGTGCCTGTATGTTTCTGGCCTCATGCGTGCAAGGCAGATGAGCTATATCCATGTAAGGAACAGGGAAAGGGAATGTAACTAGAACCTTTGCAGTTAAGTTCTGGTCTCCTGTGAGTCTGACAGCACAAGGCGAAATAATTAATAAAAGGGCAGAAATGAGAGTTAGAAAAGAAGCTGAGCTTGTGCCTGATCCACGCTACTCTGGGGAGCAAAGACACAGATCTGAGCTTGCTATACCTTTTATTCAGTACTTCTGCAGCCAGCCATGTTACAAGTAGGGCAGTAATTTCTGTACATCAGGAGTAACAAACATAACAGATCACTTAGAGTGATGCCTGTTCAGTACATCAAGACAATAGGTAATTACATAAGTGAAGGTCCCAGTGTAGTCCTGCCCTGGAGCATCATTGCACCTAGAACCCATTGAGGTTTTTGTTGTTCCCTGAGGTGAAGACAGAGTGAAATCTTCAGGTCAGGATATGTTACAGCTGGTCTGCAGGCAGGAAAGCTCAGCCCAGTCATAGTCCTAGTTATCCAATTAATTTTCCCACACAAGATTGTTCCTGACACATCCACATGCCCTTTTTTTTTTTGGTTTACTGAGACAGGATCTCACTCTGAAGTTCTGGCTGGCTTCATATTCATAGTGATCCTTCTGTCTCAGCCTCCTGAATGCTGGGGTGACAGTCCTGCACTACTATGTTTGCTGCCACCCCTTTTTAAATTTATATTTTGAATCGCTTCTCAGCCTTTTGGCTAAGATCAAGTGTAAATTAATATTTTGAAACTGGCTGGTCAGTTGCCCAGGGTGGTCTTCAACTTGTAATTCTTCTAATTGGGCCCCCACCCCCAGAAGCTGGGGTCACTGCATCAGGTGGTTCACTTCACCATGTTGGTGTCCATCCCACCATCCAGTTCCAGAACTTTTTCAGTGTCTCAGAAACTGTGACAGTTAGGGAGCTGTCCCTGTTCCCACTTCTTGCCAGCCCGATAACCCATTTCCTCTCCATCTCTGAACCCCGTCATCCTAGGTGCCTCTTATTGGTGTCTGCGGTCATTCTTGCCTTTAGGGCTCCCTTAGCATGACACGCGCAGGGGCCGCTCTTGTTGCCGCCCAGCGGAGAGTCCTTCTGTTTGCAGAATGATCTTCCACTCTCTCTGAGCGTTTATCTTTTCACTATGGTGGCTCTTTCCACCCATATGGAAAGAAGGGCATGTGATGGGTATACTCCCTAGTTAATCTAAGTTACTCCAGCAAAGTATTCCTTCTTGGAAAGAGAGTTTCTCTGTATGAGCAAAGCCCCTGCAATTCAGTGATATTCTTTCAGGGTACAGAGGCTTTTTCCCGTGGTCCCGGAGCTCTGCCAGTCCTAGAGGTGACAACAATGTCAAGGAATGTGCAGTATCCACGCGTACTGCTGACTGCTTGGCCTGCCCTATGGGAGCCAGTCTCGTGTCCACTTGAAGAGCACACCCTGAGGCCCCCCAGAGCTGACTCTGTCCAGGCCTCTGGGGCTGCACCATGGTTATTTCCAGCTCAACACTTCTGTTATTGACTGTTCTGCGTGCTAGAGCCCTGGTGTCAGAGGCTGGGCTCTCATGTGCCATTTCTAGGTGGTTCTGACTGCAGCGCAGGTTGAAGCAGTGGGGCCATCTGGAGCTGGCTGGCAGACCCGGGTGTCCCCACTAGGAGCCCCTGGGCTGGTCACTGTGTCCCTCAGCATCTCAGGGCTTTGTCACCTGCATCTCTCACTGGCTTGTTCAGAGGTTTTCGTGAGACTCTTTGTACAAAAGAACTATAAAATGCTAAAATTGGGCTGGGGGTTTAGCTCAGTAGTTCCAGCATCTGCCTTGCAAGTACAAGGTCCTGAGTTCAATCCCCAGTACCCCATACCACAGTGCTAGGCATGGTGGCTCACGTCTGTCATCCCAGCACTCAGGAGGCAGAGGCAGGAGGATTCCTGTGAGTTCAAGGCTGCTTTGGGCTACATAGTGACCTCAGGGCCAGCCTGAACTACAGACTGAGACCTTGTCTCAATTTTAGTTTTTTTTTTTTTTTAATCTTGAAAGGTCACACCCGAAGCTGCCAGGTGCAGGTTTCAGTTGGGCAGCTCAGGGCCCCAGAAAGGTTTGTTGCTGCACTTGAACGCTCAGTGGACTCACTGTTGTTATTACTCCTTTTGTTTTGTTATATTACCCGGGGCCTTTACAATGAGCTCCATCCCCAAGTTTTGTTTTTTCATTTTATTTCGAGACAGGATCTCATTAAGTTGCTGAGTTGCCCATGCTCGGCTCAAAATTGGGATCCTCCTGCCTCAGCCTCCCAGAGCGCTTGGATTATAGGTATGCAGTACCATGTCTGGTTTATTATTCTAAGTGTATGTTTCTGTTTTGGGGATGAGCTCTGAGTTCTTACATATTCCATGAATATTTGATTTTTACTTTGAAACTAATAAAAGAAAGTATAAGTAGGCCCTGCTGGATAGTGAAGCACAAACTGCGAGGTCATCTGCTCAGGGGTAGAGCTGGGGCTTCCCGAAGCTGGGATTGGACAGTCTTACTGGGAGCGAGGCTCCGAGGTGAGAGAAGAGGGCGAAGTAGTCTCATAGCCCTTTGCAGGGTGGTTTTCAGCCATCCATTCCTGCAGCGACAGGAGTAGCCACCAGCTGGTGTCCACTCTGTCTTCCTCCTCCTCAGAGCGCAGCAGAGCAATGAGTCAAAGAAATCCTGCAAAGGTCATGCACCTGTAACCCTCTTGTTTTTAGTTTTATTCTCCCTGGCTTTGTTTACAAGTGCTCATATTTCTCATTTACCTGCAATTGCAATTTATTTATACTGGTGTAGTGTTCTTACTCCGTAATCTTTGAGAACAGGATCGCGGTTCGCACCCTGAAGGGTGTGTGGTTTCAGTCGCCGTCCTGGGAGGCTTCTGACTTGGATTTCCGGAGCTCTAAGTCTAGAGCGGCTCTCGGAGCCTGAGGGCTGTCACCAGGACACGTGCTCCACGGTGGGGTAGACACACTGTGATAGTTTTCCGTGTAGGAAATAGCACGGACAGCCTGACCTTGTGTTTACAGAAGATGAGGGTGCTCTGTGCGGGTCTTGGCTTGTGAGGTGTGGAGCCCAGTGCTGGGAGGTAGAGGTGATGGAGTACAGGGCTGGCACCCCTGTGAAGACCACCCAAGCTGTGAGGAGGTTCAGTCTGTGGAGATGAAGATGAGGTGAGAGCCAATGAAGGAAGATTTCCTAAATCTCCAGAGCCAAGTTGGGTGTGGTGGTGCATGCCAGTGATTCCAGCACTTGGGAGGCTGAGGTAGGAGGATTGATGTGAGTTTGAGGCCAATATCAGCTGCAGACCGAGACCCTGTCTCAAAAAAACAATAAAAAAATAAGCTCCAGAATTGTTGCATGTTTCTAAAAACAGAAACACATACATGTGTATCCATGTGCATGTATGCATGCGTGCGTGCATGTGTGTGTGTGTGTGTGTGTGTGTATGTTGCTGGTGATTGAACAAAGGGCCTGGCCCCTGGTCCTACTGGCATACTAGGGATGTGTCTTGCTACTAAACTACAACCCCAGCCTCCAAATACAGAAACACTGGAAACCAATAGTTCCTGGTAACATTTTGAAATACAAGTTTAATCTTTGTAAAGAGGAATTCTAGAAAACCTCATTTATTTGGATGAGGAAAGACATGGTATGCTGCACTTAGCAAAGTTTTTGTGCACATTTATTTCAGGGAAATCCCGTTTCTGAGGAGGCTTTCAGGTATCTAGGGACTGGTTTTTCCATTATGTACTTTCAGAACTGCTTCTGTGTCTTCTCCCTCCTCCTGCCTCCTGCACTTCATAATAGGTATTTGTTGAGTGAAATACAACACTTTGCCAGCCTTATACAAGAATAACCAGGGACAAGCCTCAGCATAACATGAAAGACACTTCATGAAGGCCTAGTTATTGTTCCTGGATAAGTCTGGGGGGTGTGGTAGGGAAGGGGAGGAGCAGAGGGAGCGATGAAGGGAAGGATAAAAGGAGAGGGAGAAAGGGACAGGGTTGGAAGGATGGAAGGGGGAGGCATGGGAAGGAGGCATCCTTTAAGCAAAATTTTTAATTTTTTTTTTTTTAATTGAGAAGTGGGCCAGGGATTTTGCTCAGTAGTTCTCTGGCATCAGCCTTGCAAGCGCAACCTGAACTACAAAGCGAGACACTATCTCAAAAAAAAAAAAGTGGGTGGGCACCAGGGGGCCTAAATCCCTCCTCAGCTGTATGGCATAGATGACTTTTGTGTTTCTTTCAGTTTCTTGCTCTGAAAAAATCAAAAGCCACTAGGGCATTGAAAGCCCTTCAGTTCTTTGGGAATAACAAGACTATCTGTCAAGAACTGCTTTGTCTTATGTACTTTGCAGTTAAAAAAAAAAATGAGTCTAGAAATGTTTGTCATCTGACACCTTTTACTTTTCGCTGAAGGGAGCACAGAGAGAATAAAGCATTGCAGATGGATTCAGGTGCACTGCTAGTTGATTCTTGATTTCAGCAGTGACAGGAATTCTGTGGAAAATGCAGTCAGAGAGGGGTACTTTGAAACAGAAGCCAGAGGGTCTGTTGGTGGGATACCTCATTCTGCCAATGGAGGGAATCTCTGCTCTTTGGAGTTCGCCTTATCCTGCTCCTCTGACTCCATCACTGGCCTGAGGCAGGAATTAACGTGGGAAAAAGAGGTGTGAGCCTGTAGGGGTCCCAGGTGGGGAGGGAGGCAGCAGGGAATGACAGATCTGGGCACTATGTATGCAGTGGCGCTGCCCAGATAGTGAGCTCAGCCCTGCTGGTGGAGGTGAGAAGGGCTTTGCTGGGCACGTTGGAGGGCACAGGTTGAAGGTTTGAGGGGATGTGGGAGAGGGGCTGGTGGGAGGGGAGGAAGGGGAGGGCTGTGGCTCTGGAGGTGGTTCCAAGATGGGAAGTGGCCCAGCCTTCCCTTGCCTGCCAGGCTGTTGATGCTGGAGGCTCCCCTGCTGGCAGCCGGAGCCAGGTCTGTCCTCTGAAACATGTCCAGCCATGCCGCGTTGCCAACGCCCTTCAAGAGTTCATGTCATTTAAAACCAGGATTTAGAAAGCAGTAAACCCTGCTTCTGAACATCAGTGATGGATGCCTTCCATCTTACACCTTTCTCTTTTTGGAGGACAGTAAAAAATACTCCTTTTCTACATGTGGAGTATGTGTGTATGTGTGTGTGTGCGTGCGCTCACATGCACCAATGGAGGGGATGTGCTCCTCTTTGGAGTTCTCTATATCCTGCCCCTCTGATCCCATTGCTGGGGTCACATGTGCGCACACACACACACACACACACACACACACACACACACACACACAGAGGCTCTCTTGGCAATCAATTTCTCTTAGAATTTAATGCCAAGAGATTTTCTCACTTCTCATCTGGGACATGCCAGTGGTTTTGTGTTTGCTTAGCTTGCACGTGGTCCTGGGTTCAATTTCCAGCACTGAAAAATAAAGAAAGAAAGAAAACAGTTTCTCATTTCACAGTAGCTAACCCTCTCAGCCGAAGGGCATATATATCATATCTTATTTCCCTCTTTCCCTTAGATCTAGAATATTTAGTGTTAAATATTCCACCTCCCCAGGACTGGTCTCTGGCAGAGTTTTCTATGTGTGGTTTTTTTTTTTTTAATATCCACAGGAAATTGTTCTAATTTTGGTGGAACTGAGTTACGCCTCCTGTATGTGATCTCATTTAATCCCCACACTGATTAATATGGTCTCCATTTTACTGAGGCAGAAACTGAGCAGCAAATTTAAAGGAGCCTGAAGGCTTCCTTTGGTGATGTAAAGGAGCCTTTGGTGACCAGGCTTAGATCTGAACCCAGTTCTTTCATTTCCAAAGGTGTCCCTGGCCTCTCAGAATCCAAGCCATTTCCCCACTTCCAGATCCCAGGGCACCATTTGTTAATTATTCATTATCCACAGAATGGTAGAAGTAAACCTGGACGGAAGAAGGTATGGTAGAAGCTTTTGAGGAAGGTGGACAGGGACTGGAATATGCAGGCGACCCTGCAAAGGTCAGGGAGTGGAGCGGAATATTGTGATTGCAGGTTGATTCCTATGACTTCAGGGCCTGAGGTTCTGTCTTCCCAGGCGCCTCCCTCTTGCATACCCCTCCCCCACCATGACCTGGCACCCAGAGGGCTCTGTCGGCCTGATCCCAGCCAGAGACCCACGGCAGCAGTCCAGAGCTAACTCTGGAAGAAATCGCGAACATTCTTCTGTGGAGTCAGACTGATGGTTTTTAAAAATAGGCTCATACCAACTAGCAACCCAGAGCACATCAGTCTTGAGGCAGCTAGAATAATACACGCAAAAACAAGTCAGGGAAGCAGGCTTGGAGCTACAGAGAGTAATTAAAATAATTGTATGTCACTTGTGCAAGCCTTCATGGCTATGAAGCACGCACGTCTGTCCCACAAAAGGAGTGAAGTTTCTTTCCATCAGTGCAGTGGGCCTCTGAAATGCTCTTTGCATTGCACATTTAAAGAAACAGGATCGGGTTGCATCCCTAATGGAGGGACAGAACTGGGGTGTGAGCTGAAGTCTTACTCGCTGGGTCTTCCTGGTCTGGCTCACGAAGGGTGCATTTTGGCAGTGGAAGAACACAGGACCGGAATGCTGAATCCTCTGCCTGCCTGGCTGTCGAGAGGCAAATGATTGGCTTCTCTGAGAAGTGGCCAGTCAGGGTGGACCTGCTGCTCAGAGCCGGACCACTTTGGCTGTGCAGCACCTGTCTAGACAGAAGATATGCAGGTTTCAAGTGCACGTGGACAGCTGTGCCTGGGATGTGCAGGATATGTGTTGGTAACTCAGAAGAGGGCGATGAGCCCGGGGCAGATAGAATTGTCTGATGTGAGTTGAAACCTGCAGGTGGCTCTAAGGGGTTTGTTTGTAGAATTA
The DNA here is from genome assembly GCA_004025085.1 of Thryonomys swinderianus. Lineage (NCBI taxonomy): Eukaryota > Metazoa > Chordata > Mammalia > Rodentia > Thryonomyidae > Thryonomys > Thryonomys swinderianus. Next base: position 12,851 of record PVIC010020142.1, on the reverse strand, counting down.
TGCATGGACCTAGGGAACATAATCCTGATGTGAGTCGGCCAGCACCTGGACTGCCCAGGAGTGTGGCAAAGGTTCCTCCCTCAGACACTGTTTGGTCTTATTCTCTTCCTCTGAATTAATTTCCCTTCCTCATAGGTGGACTTTCTTAGTGTAGAGTCAGAAAGCGTTATCTTTCTTGTAGCTGGCAGAGAAATCTATTTTTCTTTTCCTGACCTTTTGGTGTTGCTGTTCTTTTTTTCTTTTTCATTTTTTGAAAGTGAAACTAAAATTTGTACTCCATCTCCCTGTGTTTACCATATTTATTAATACATGTAATTATTTTTTCTTTTTGGAAGTACTGCATGTTGAGCCCAGGGCCTTCACACTGAGCCACATCCTCAGCCCCTTTATTATTATTATTGGTTTTTTTTTTTTTTTAAGACAGGGTCTCGCATTGTAGTTCAGGCTGGCCCTGAACTCACTATGTAGCCCAGGCAAGCCTCAAACTCAGCAATCCTCCTGCCTCTGCCTCCCAAGTACTGGGATTACAGGCGTGAGCCACCATGCCCAGCCCCTTTATTATTTTTTATTTCAAGACAGGTTCTCACCAAATTGCTAAGTTACCCAGGCTGAGCTCAAACCTGTGACCCTGCAGCCTTGGCCCCAGAGTGCTGGCAGTTCAGATGTTCCCACCACACCCGGCTTATACATGTAATTTCTGATCATAATGAGTTGTGTCCCTGATGACCCCAAGTGCCACATAAGTCCCAGAACTAAGTACTGTTACTTGATGAATGGATGAAGAGGCGCGTACGTAAGGATGAGTGAGATAGCACAGGCCTAACAATTTTTTACCTTTGGGATGTTGTAACTCTTTTTGTTAGTTGCCCTCCCTCTGTCCTCCCCACCTAGTTCTTACTTGTGTCCATACTCTGCCCTACCCTGGTAGTGGGGACTGAACCCAAGGCCTTTGTGGGTCTCTATAAGAGACTAGGTTGCTTAGGCTGGGCTTGAACTTGCTATTCTTGTGCCCCCACCTCCAGGAGTTCTGGGAGCGAAGATGTGTGCCACATGGGACCCACACTGACAACAGTTCCTTCCTTGCTGGGAATTTCACACCCACATTCTGGTCTGGTCTGGGTCTTCCTCTGGCGTGTGGATGATGGGCTGCTCTCCAGCCCACTTGACTTTCCAGGAATTGTGGGTCTCACTATCTCCCAGCTGCCCAAGGATCGCTTGCTGCTGAGAAAACAGAACATCTTAGTCAAAGAGCCTGGTTGTTGCAAGGCTTCCTTGGAAACAGTGAGACAGGTGTTTGGGCAGAAGAATCCCAGCCTTCGCCCTCAGCACCGTGTTTCCTCTACTGCACTTTCAAGAGAACATTTCTTCTGGGAGGCACAGTATCACTGAGGAAAAGTAAGACATAGAGCAGCTCTGAAGTAGAGTCCTTCCTTTCTGCCCTGCAGACTACGGGGCCTCTCACGTGCACAGCCTCTTTGTTGGCACAGGTGACCAGACGACATTCCGGCTGCAGGTGCGCCAGGTGGAGGACTATCCCGTGGACCTGTACTACCTGATGGACCTCTCCCTGTCCATGAAGGATGATCTGGTCAATATTCGGAGTCTGGGCACCACGCTCGCCGAGGAAATGAGGAGGCTCACCAGCAACTTCCGGTTGGGTTTTGGGTCTTTTGTTGACAAGGACATCTCTCCTTTCTCCTACACTGCGCCGAGGTACCAGACCAATCCATGCACTGGGTAAGTGGCTGGCTGTCTTTCTGTGAGGCACCTCAGGGTAGGAGGACAGAGTAGTGGGAAGAAGTGTGAAAGGTTTCTGTGTTTAGTCTGATGAAGGCCAAGTTTGCCCGGGATATACCTGTGGGAAGAAATGAACTGCCATGAGGTTGTATGAAGATGTAATGTTGTAGCTCACTTATCTTCCTGCCTACCTCACACTGCACTGTTTTCTCTCACGTTAATAGAATTTAAAGAATATCCTCAGTCATGTGCCCAAGGATCAGGCAGGATAACTTGTACTTATCCTTGCTTGGAGTGACTAAGATGCTTGGAGATAAATTCAAAGTTTGTCCTTGATGGTGAAATCCAGGTCTGGCTGAGCCAACTGCACCTCATGCCAGTCTCCTAGGTCCTGAGAGAGCCCTTGGCCCTTGGTAGACTAAGTTGAGACCAAAGCAAGCATTGAGCTAAAGGGCAAGCCAAGGCCGGAGATTGCCAGGTCCTCCCCAACATTGGGCCCCTCCTCTGACAACCATAGACCAATCCCCAATAGCCACCGGAAACCCCTCCCACTGCTTATACTGCATTCATGAAAATGGAAGCATTCCAGAAACCTCCCCAGAGTCTGGTTTGTGTGTGTGACTCTGTGCCTCACCCTCCTGCGTGCAGCCCCATGATGACAACATGTCCTTATTATTTATATAAACAACTATAATATACCTTAATGAACCAAAATGTTTAAAGGTAAGGATTTTTGCCAACATTAAGTCAGGTACCTGAATTAGAAAGTATTTGACAGATTCTTAGAGCTCAGGAATTCTAAGTGGTACAGTGAAACAAATTCCCAAGTGTATAACAGCTCAAATTTGGTAGAAGTTCATTCCTTAGCTATCTAAGTTTCAAGGGGTCTCCTGTCCCAGGACTCCTTTTCTCCAAGTGGTGACCCAGGAACCCAGGTTCCTTCAATAGCCAGGCTTCACTATCTTTCATTCCTGGCTTTGAGATCATCCTGGCTGGAGGACCAGGCATCCCAGGACATGGTGGTCCTGATCTGCCAGTCTTCTAGATGGAGCTGAATTCAAGCACGAGGCTAGATTCTTGTTTAGCTTCATGCCCAGGAAGGAGAGGAAAGGGCAGGTGGGCAGGTTTCTGCTGTGAATGCTTGTATGTTCGGGGGCATATTCTCCTTAACACTGCCTCTGGGAGGTTGCTTTCTTTTCTAGTCTTTCAGGTGTGCCTTTAAATGGCAGGATTGAGGGCCAGGGATTTTGCTCAGAGGGACCGTGGCTGCCTGGCAGGTACAAGGTCCTGAGTTCGATCTCTGGTACTGCCAAAAGAAAAAAGGGCTGGATTATGCACCATGACTAGAACGAATGGTAGTTTCCACCTTTTTCTTGCTGCATCTCCATAACCGATTTTAATGAGACTTTGGCAATAAGGCCCCCATTATAGCCACTAGATAAAGAATTGCTGAAATCTAAGATTTAGTAAGCATCAGGCATCACTCTAAATACTTTATATGGATCATCTCTCTTTAAGAATCGTAATTGCCTCTCAAGATCATCAAAGAAGGCCCAAGCCAGATTTTGAGGAGGAGGAGACCAAGGGGTGGAGAGAAGAAATGTCTTATCTATGATGACACAGAGTCCAGACAGACTGCTTCCTAGAGCCTACATTCTCATTAATACTCTGCCTGTGTTCCCACCACATCAAACTCCACTGTAACACTTGGTGAAGGAGTAACCTTGCCCATCCCAGCTGCCCCATGCCCGCCCTCCGGCCTCTCCTGCTGCTGTAAGCAGCTGTCTGCAAGCCTCTGTGGCTCAGCACACTGGGAGTTTTTCTTGTGTGGACAAACTCTGATGAGGCTGAGCTGCTTTCTGAGGCAGCTGATCTTTAAGGGGTGACTCAGCCAGGCTCCTCTGCCTGTGAACCCACTTCTAGCCCAGGTCTCCTGTTGCCACGGGGAAGGAAGGGCGCTGTTGGTAAGGCCCGGGGCCTGCCTCTCTCAGAAGCTCCTCTTTGGCAGCCTCAGGGCACCCCAGGTCTGAGTGGGGCTGATGGTTGGGTGAGGTGGTGATGTGCTGTTGGCTTTCGTTCTCCTCAGTCCTTCACAGTCCCTTTGTCCACTCTCGGGAAGGTGTCTTCGGTCTGCCCAGGGGCCGGGAGCTGACGTGACCATGGGAGATCAGTAAGACAAGAAAATGTCTGATTACAAATAGGAGTGCTAAGTTCTTTAGGTCTCAAGAGCTACTGGGCATCATCATTTGCTGGGTTTAGTTTCTCCAGGTGTAGTGGGTCACTGGCATTCTTATTACTTGGTCCCGTCTCCTAAGGTCAAATATCTGTCTTTGTTGGCATTTGCTACTTACCAGCAGTAGCACTGTAGCCAGAGCTGCTTTTCTGTTCATCTGGAACAGTGATTCAATCCCCTTTTTCCCCTCAGCACAGATTGGTCCCAGACAGGGTGGGTCTGACCCACAAGGTGCTAGATTGGGAGCTGGCAGTGATAATGGATGGCCCAGGGTGTTCGGCCTGTAGATCTCCAAGGCCTGTATACCCACAGTGCTTATTCAGAGCTTAAAGCTGCTTGAGACAGGAAGTCTGGAGAATGAGAGTTTCGAGAGAAAGCAGAAGTCTGAATTATAGAAGTCTCTCTTCTCTAAGTGCAGCAGTACAGTTGGGAGTTGTATGTGGCTCAGTGAGCAGTCCAGATGTCCTCTCCTCTCACCCAGCAGGACGGTGCCTGCGGAGCCTTCATCTCTACAGAACACAAGCCTGGCCTGAGGCCTAGTGGTTCCAGTTTCTGATCCAGTCTGTATGTGGGGCTTGCTTGCCCTTCTCTTTTAATGCACTGTGAATTAGCTATCAACACTGGGGGAGAAAAACCAAGAATAGCTAGAAGAATTTCTAGGGTTTTTTAAAAAAAAAAAACCTAGGAGAGGGTTGGAGGGTTAGCTCAGTGGTTCTGGCGCCTGCCTTGCAAGTGCAAGGTCCTAAGTTCAATCCCAGTGACCACATATAATGCTGGGCCTGGAGACTTACACCCACCAACAATCAATACCATGTACCACAGTGCCGGGCGTGGTGGCTCACGCCTGTAATCCCAGCACTCGGGAGGCAGAGACAGGAGTATTGCTGAGTTCCAGGCTTGCCTGGGCTACATAGTGAGCTCAGGGCCAGCCTGAACTACAAAGTGAGACCCTGTCTCAAAAAAACAAAAACAAAACCAAAAAAAACCCGAAAAACCTAGGAGGGGGGCTGGAGATTTAGCTCAGTGGTTCTGGCGCCTGCCTCGCAAGCGCAAGGTCCTGAGTTCGATCCCGGTGACCACATACATACAATGCTGGGCCTGGAGACTCACACCCACCAACAATCAATACCACATACCACAGTGCCGGGCGTGGTGGCTCACGCCTGTAATCCCAGCATTCAGGAGGCAGAGAGACAGGAGGATTGCTGAGTTCGCAGCAGCTTGCCTAGGCTACATAGTGAGCACGGGGCCAGCCTGAACTACAAAGCGAGACCCTGTCTCAAAAAAAAAAAACAAACCTAGGAGGTCTGGGAAAGCTGGCCTTGTACCCCAGTCCCCACCATTTTGTCTTGCAGCTGGCCTGTGTCTGTGTTGTGTGGTAGATCTTTGCTTGGAATCCTTGTTTGACTATTATTTTCCTCTGCTAATAGGGAGAGGAAAACCAGAGTTCTTCCCAAACTCCAGTGGTGCCTTCAGTAAGATGTTTTTCTCCCATGGCTGTGGAAGCAGCAGGGTCAGCCCCCAGGAAGTTTTAGGGAGAGGAGACAGTGGAGAAATGATTTAAGCATCCGTGCAGGATTGAGAGGAAAGATGGCCAGCCTACTGGGGTGATAGAAACCCCAGACTCGTCCCTTTAGAATTGCCACATCTAAGCTAGGCAGTCCAGGAGGGTAAAATGTACCAGGGCTGCTCTGGAAGAAAGGCGTAGAGTGACTTAAGGATCAGTTGAAGTGCTGTTCTGATGAATAGAAATAGTTCCTCCTGGGGCTGGGGATTTAGCTCAGTGGTTCCAGCATCTGCCTAGCAAGCATAAGGTCCCTGGTTCAATCCTTGGTAACCACATACAAGAATACTGGGCGTGGTGACTCACACCCACCAGCCATCAGTACCACATACCACAATGCTAGGGATGGTGGCTCATATCTATAATCCCAGCACTCGGGAAGCAGAGGCAGGAGGATTGCTGAGTTCGAGGCTTGCCTGAACTACAAAGCGAGACCCTGTCTCAAAAAAAAAAAAGTCACCTGACGCATGTGGCTACAGGATTTGTTATTTCCAATTCTGAATTATTTTTCTTTGCTAGAAATATTGGGCTGTTATAAATATAGACCATGTAAAAATATTTGCCAGTGAGCTAACAGTATGTTCCCTCCATTATTTCCATTTTTCTTGCCTGTTTTATATTTCTCCCAGAACTCCTTTGCACATGCAGGTATGTTCCACTGTCTTTATTGTGGCTGAGAGGAGGTCTGCCGTTTGTGTAATACTGTGTTTCTCGCTGGTGACTTTACATATGTCCGTGATGTTGCACACTCTGCTGCGACCATGTTGAATTTCCTTTTGTTCACAGTGCTCAGAACTTGGTCTGTTTCATCGGAGCACACACCTTTATCCTGACCTCCTCCCTGCTTGTTTCCTTCTAGTCTCTGCATTTCACCTGCAAATGCTACATGTCAGTTGGAGCTTCTCATTCTGAATTTCATATTTCTTAATTTTTCCCATATTTTTTACTTCTTTCATTTTTGTTAGCTCCATAATAAAAGGAAATGATCTTCCAGTTTATACTTTGTTCTTCCATTTCAGTTTAATGCATATATTAAAATTGATTTTGAATATCAGTGCCAGTGTTTTTTATTTCTGTAATTTTTATTTGGTTCTTTTTCAGATTTCTTCTGTGTTTCTAATTTTTGTTTTCTAATTTTTGCTTTCTAATTTTTGTTTTGTTTTTTTTTTTTCTAATAATATCCTGTCTGGCATTTGATTTCTGGTCCTTCCTCTCCAAATGTCTTCCGTGGCCCTGTTTTGAAGAGTTTCAGGGCACCGTGTTTCTGACGCTTTCCGCGTGTTAGATTTGCTGCATTCCTTCGTGGTGGTTCACTTCTCATGGAGCTTATAACTCTTCATTAGCTCATCTTCATCAGAGGCTATTTTCCATGTGAGAGCCACATGCCCTGGGCATGTTGGCTTCCCACGGAGCAGTTTTAAGCTTCCCAGTAGCTGTTAGCATTTTCTATGGACTGGTTTCTCTTCATCTCTCAGTTGGGGGTTCCTGCACACAGTCTGCACGCAGTCTGCGGTCACCATTGGATTGCTCAGGCCCGGAGCCATTCTTTTCACTGGGATGGTGGTGAGCTCCCTTGTCTTTCTCAGGCCTGTGGCTGAGGTTTCTGTCTTTGGCAGTTTGGTGATGAAGTCTGTTTGCAGAACTCAGCTGGTTTTCCAGGGTGGGGCCTTGCACAGGCCTGAGACTTGCATAACATCCGGTAGTCTTTCCCAGGCCTCGGAGCCCTCTGCCCCGACCTTCGTTCCCTGAGCTCCCGAGCTACTGGACTCAGCTCTCTATACCTCCTACCTTGCTCCTCAGACCATTCATTGGAACAGCCACTCAAATATCCATTAATTGAATGGTTTTCTCTTTGTTTTTGGTGCCTGGGATTTCCTTCTAAGTATTCAATTTTGGCTATATAAATTTTAAAATTTATATTTTATTCAGAAGTTCGTATGTTTAAATTAAGAAAGGAGCCTTTCCATGTCACCCCAATCAGTCTTGTTCTGAGCTTGACATTGTTTTATGAATTTGCCTATATCTGGTGCCTTCAGATTGAATTCATTTTACACACGCTCTGGTTCTCTGTGTGTGTGTGTGTGTGTGTGTGTGTGTGTGAGAATCTCTCTCTCACACGCACACACACACACACAAAAGCCAGCTCTTTATTCAGATTTCCTTTTTAATTTCCCCGTTTAGTAATATTTAATTTAGTAGCTCCCTTCAAATACCCTGAACTGGATCCTATAGCACAGACCCAGCGGGGAGCGTAGTTTTCTTTAGGAGACCCCAACACAGCCAGATGCCTAGGCCCTCAGAGCAGGTCCAGGGGTGAAGCCAGATACCTGACCAAAGCTGAGTAACACCCTCTTCCAGTAACAGCTGAGTCATCCTGGAGTCTGTGTGGCAAAGCTGACCTCAGTTAGAAATGCCTCTGATTTGGTTCTAGAAAATTCCCTGCGATCCAGGCATCTCTTTGGCAAGCACATTTCCTAGTTCCTAATTACTTAACAGTGATTTTCTGTAGTACAGATGTATCTGCTTATTCCTTTTTGCAGGAATGAAAAGAAAGGTATTAAAAGTGCTGAGCTTTAGCCTCGCTTCTCACACAGCATGTCTGGCTTTCTCATTTAGCTGCAATTATTTGGTTTCTCTTTTCTCCTTTCCACAGTCAGCCTGCCGGTGGCGACAGTGAAAACACACCTGAAGTCCTGCTTCACAGAGCAGTGTGGGAGCTTGGGGGAAGAGAGTGGATGTAGTAGCGTCCTTCTAGGTCTGCCTTGTGTCAGATAGCTACAGGTGGGGCCTCAGTTCCTTCTTCCAGCGGGAACATAATTTCCATCGCCCTCTCTCTGATAGAATAAGAAGGTCGCAAAGTTTGGGTGGCTTGAGCTGTGGGTTTATAAAGAGGCTGACCTGTTGGAGCGAAAGGTTTGATGCAGATGTGGGGAGGGAGAAGAGAAGTTAGGTCTGTGCAGAGCTGTTTATAGTGAGTGGAGCCGGGCCTGAAGCCCTGTGGGGAGACAGCCAGGTACTCCGTTCTTGCCCAGAAGAGCAGCCGCCCAGACCTGCCCTGGTGAGCCCCTTCTCGGATCAGTAATGTAGTTACTAAGCCTGTTTTCCTTGCCATTCACATGACTTTCTTTCCATCTTTTGTTCCGAGACTTCTTTCTGTGGGCACAGACTCTGTGCATGTGGGCCAGGCTGCCTACCCACCACCTCTCAGCCTGTTTCACCCTTGTCCCTCTGTGCGTGCCACCACTGGCTTCCCTCACTCTCCTTCCTGTCACAGGATGCATGTGTTTTTCTTGGGCTCCATACTCCTCTCCTCCTTTACCTCCTGGACCTGGTTGAGATGTAGTAAAGTCTCCCTTCCTGTTGCACTACTAACACATCAGGCCGAAGCTCCTAGAACTCTGTCACTGGGAATGAACTTCTTCCAGGGTGGACAAAGGTGCCTGCCTTCCTGTGGTCTCCGCAGCAGATGGAGGAGGAAATCACCCAGTATTTCAGGAGAAGGGGTTAAAACTAACTTGTGTACTATTGACATGCAATATTGTTCTCCTTCTTTCCAAGTTTCCAGACACAGCTTCCCATCTGAAGATTCTTAGCTTCTCTGCCATTTAGAGGAGGAGAGAGGATGTTTCTCTCCTGCTCCACCGTGCATTTGTTCATGTGCCAGCACCTCTCAGTTCACAGGAAGAGGTTATAGGGTCCTTTGTCACACAGATGTGGGCAGCTGTTTTCCTAGAGTAGCTTGACTTCCACCCCCCTCCCTGGACGTGTCTGTTGCTCCCATCCACTGGTCCCATGCACCCTGCCAGGCTCACCTCACAGCTTGTTCCCGCACAGCAGTCTGCTGTCATCTCCCCCTGGGGACCTTTCATCCTGACCCTTTGCCGTGTGGGAGGGGTTGTCTCGCCCACACATGATGCTGGTGTTTGGAGAGAACAGACTGTTATTGACTGTTCTGTGCATCCCTGCCCTAGGGTGTGTGGAAGGGCTGAGGAGTAACTGTTGGTGCCTCCCGAGGCCCTCTCTGCATGTGCAGATACTTGGTCATGATTTAAAGACTGATGGAAAAGTGACTCTTCTCTTCTTTCTCTTTAGTTACAAGTTGTTTCCTAACTGCGTCCCCTCCTTTGGGTTCCGCCATCTGCTGCCTCTCACAGACAGAGTGGACAGTTTCAATGAGGAGGTTCGGAAGCAGAGGGTGTCCCGGAACCGCGATGCCCCTGAGGGCGGCTTTGATGCCGTGCTCCAGGCAGCTGTGTGCAAGGTAACTTTGCTTCCTGCTCGGGCCTGTGTGGGAAGACGGATAGAAGGTCAGTGGGGGTGTTGGCCTTTTCCCAGGAGGTGGTGGATTTGAGCTGCCATGACTAGTGGCTCCTGTCCACCCTTAGTCAGAGGATGAGCTCAGTGGCTCTTGGGAAATCTACGGCAGCTGAGTGGGCTGGACTCGGGATGGACAGAGCCAGGGTGCTTCTTTGGTGTGTGGGTGTGGGTGTGCGTCGTGGGATACTGTTATTGCCAGCAGACAGCTGTTCTGTGTTTATACGTTTGGCTTTTTCCCCTTATTTTCAGGGGAAAAAAAAATAAACATCAAGTAACATAGATAGAAGCTTGTAGAGCTTTCTTCCTCAATTTTGGTAAACCTTAAAGATTCCTATTATAGGGCAGTCCAGCCATCCAAGATAACTGTGTGATGTATTTGGTTACATTTCTATTTGTTTTTCTGCTGCTTCTCTGTGATAGAAGAATCCAGAGAGAGAATGTACATCTAAGTCAGAAATGAACTCGTACTTTGAGAGGTTCCAGTCTCAGAAAAATATTATAAAAGGCATTTTGGCAGTAACTTGTTCTTTTTTTTAAGACAGGGTCTTGCTTTGTAGTTCAGGTTGGCACTGAGCTCACTATGTAGCCCCGGCAAGCTTCGAACTCAGCAATCCTCCTGTCTCTGCCTCCCGAGTGCTGGGATTACAGGCGTGAGCCACCACGCCAGGCACTGTGGTATGTGGTATTGATTGCTGGTGGGCATGAGTCTCCACACCCAGCATTGTATGTGGTTACTGGGGATCGAACTCAGGACCTTGCGCTTGCCAGGCAGGCGCTGGAACCACTGAGCTAACCCTCCAGCCCCATCAGTAACTTGTTCTTACAGTGATTTTCTACTGTCAAAACAGTCGTTACCACTAAGATTAAAAAAAAATCAACCCTCAAGTTTCCCACCACAACTGATGGTTTTTATTTATTTTTCTAGTCTTGCATATGTAACACTTTTCATAGTGCCCCTCACGGAGTGTGTGTAATTAGCAGGGTGTTCAGGTGAGTTCATCAATAGGGGACACTAGGGGCTCTTCTACTGGGTTGGGCAGAAGATGAGTTGAAGCCCAGTGTGGAGATTGCACATGGTAGGCGCCGCTCACTTCCTGTGTGGCCATCACTTACTTGCATACTTCCCATTTCTGAGCCCAGAGTGCTTGTGTTCAGAGTGTCACACACTCACTTTTCCCTTCTCACTCAGTCCTTAAGAACGGTGAGAAGAGAACTACACTTGTTCTGCCTGAAATAAGACACCCAAAGTGGTAGATAGAGCTGGCTGGAGGAGGGGAAAGATAAGCTCAGCAGCTCGGCTCCTGGGGTCTGGGTGAGGCACCCTGGTCTCCCAGTGCTGAGGGCTGCTGGGACTTCCCACATAGGGTCTGATTCCCAGTGCGGATGTTTTTAGCTGTCTGAAAGTCCAGTGGAACTCAGCTAGAATGTGTTCATCTTTGAATCTTTCAGATGTGTCACAAAATAGTTTGTGGATTTGATTTGGAAAGGTGAACTGTTATTTTTTTGACCACCATCCAGATATTGATTGTAGGAGGTATACGTAGTCTTCACAGGCATTCAGCCAAATTCAGCTTTGTGGCAGAGAACAAGTATTGTGGGGAAAATTTAAGACCCACCTTGAGAACTTTGTAGATTTTCTCTTTCACGGGTAAAACATCATCGTTAAGATTCAGTGGGTGGGGAAAGATCCAATTACCAGCCTAAGCCGTGTTGGGGTGAAATTCATTATTTCAGTTGATTCTGGCAGATTTCCTAGGCCGTTGCCTGAAGCTGGGGAATTACTGTTGCCCGGCAGGCACTTACTTGAGCAAGTTGCAGCCTTACACCTGAGGAAGTTGTCCTGGCCTTTGCCACAGAGAATACGGGCAAAGTTAATGATTTCTCAGAAGTATGCAGTCCGTGGGCCACCAGCTTCTCTCTCCACCTTTGCCCTTGTGCTGTCGAGTTTCCAGTTAGATTTCTACCACGCTATTGCTCTCTGACTGGAAATCACTCATAGTAAATGTTCTCTCCTGCTTCACTACAGCCTTACTTACTATAGCAGAGAATATTTCCTATTTGGAAAAAAGGAAAAAAACCATGAAAAATACTGGGAATAAACCAAACTAATAAAAATAGCTTTCTTAGGTGATAGAATTGTGTTTGGTTTTTTTCTTGGTGTTTTAAAAATGTTAAATTTACCCAGATTTCCATAATCGATATAATTTTTAAAAATACAGGACATTTCAAGCACACAAAAGTAAAGGGAGGAGTGAGATTAAAGTCAGTGTGTCCATTGTTTACCCTGAACAATTACTACTCATGATGGATCTCCTCATAAGTATTTACAACCTCCCTCTCCCTTATTGGTTAAAGCAAATCTTGGATGTTACTCTCTGAGTCCTGAGTCTTCCTTAACTTTATTTTCTGCCTCCTCCTGTTTGCCCAGGTTAAAGGCCCTTCCACTTCATGGGGCGTGGGATCCAGCACATCTGGTCCAGTGCCTCATAAGGGACAGCGTTGCCGGGACATCCCTGAAGTGTGTGCTCTGCTTCCCTGGGCTGGCTGGAGCCAATGACAGGCCCGTCTCACAGCACCATAGGGAGCTCTTTGTTCTGGTTTCGTTCTGTTGGGTTTTCCTCAGCTGGGCTTCATTATCTGCTTTAGGATTTAGGATTATGGAACATTCACATGGTTCATTTTTAAATTTCACTTCTAGACACCTCTGTATTTCTTGGAAACTTCCTCTCTAAAAAAAAAGGCACTGAAACCGGGCGTGGTGGCTCACGCCTATAATCCCAGCACTCGGGAGGCAGAGACAAGAGAATTGCTGAGTTCGAGGTTCGCCTGGGCTGCATAGTGAGCTCAGGGCCAGCCTGAACTACAAAGCGAGACCCTGTCTCAAAAAAAAAAAAAAAGGCACTGAAAGTTCCCCAGGTAGGACCCTGTTTCTCTGAGTGCTGGTTTTTTGTTTGTTTGTTTGTTTGTTTTTTTGAGACAGGGTCTCACTTTGTAGTTCAG